>PVIA01010373.1:0-52316 GCA_004024845.1 Tonatia bakeri | reverse complement strand
GCTGAAGTGGAGATCCCGAAGCACAAGTCACAGGGACCCGGGCCTCGCAGAGCTGGAGCAGAGTTGGTTGGTCCCCGGGCCGGCATCACGAAGGGCTCGCTCCTCCCTGGCTGTCGTCCGTGGCTGCCGGTGGCGCTGCAGAGCACGTCCCAGGGAACCGAGCCTCCTCCGCAGGCCGCTTTACTCAGAACGTGCAGAGAGCCTTTCACTGCTGTCAGAGGCTCCCAGTGACGTGCGGCTTTCAGGGACAGGGTGTGATTTTCCTTTTTAAAAAAGAACTAGGAAAATAAATAAACCATATGGACATCCTTTCTTTATGCTCCAGCCACATTGGCGCCATTTGCATCCCTGAATGTACCGTGTGCTCCTTCTCACTTTTAAACCTTCAGGACCCTGCGTGGAACCCCCGTCCCTCCCTCCTACCAGACTGAGCCCTACGGCTCTCAGGCCTCAGCTCACTGTGGCTGCCTTGGGGACACCCGTGAGCTCCTACACCAGGTCAGATCCTCGTTACACACCCTGGACTCAAGTCACTTATTACACTTGCAATTCATAAATCCTGTTATAAACTAACATTCTTTTTCTCTTGAAGATAGCCTGCAGTTATCCCAATGCTTAGCTGCAGTCCTGTCCATGTCCTTGCTCCACCCCCCAACCACCCGCCATGGAGGAATCAGAGCAGGGGCCCTGGAGTCGTCTCCAGAGGCAGGGCCGGTGCCCTCAGTGGAGGGGATGAGCTCAGAGGGGGCCACTCTAGTCTGTCGTGGTCACTGCTGTTTTTCCAGGATGTGCCTAGTGCCTGGGTCCCAGAAGGTGCTCACTAAACACTCCTTGCATTACTGAATGCACGTTGGATGCTGGCAGCCTGGGTCGTGGGCTGCACAAGGTACTTCCAGGAGTCGTAGTTAGATGACCCACGTCCTGTGTGTCAGAGTGCCCCAATACTCTCCAGTTGCCCTCACCCTCCCCAGAATGGACAACAGTGCACTTGGACACCCCATCGCAAGTATCGGTCAATACAACTTTTACATAGTTTAGCCCCACGTCTCTCAGACGTGTGGTCTGAGCTAGCCTAGCAGGGAAGGCAGAAGTTGTTTTCTCTTGCGGACAGAAAGGAGTCTGCCATCCTCCTGTCCCTGCCCCATGCATTTTAACAAGTTCACTACGGACCCTAAACTTCTCTTTTGGAAGAGGAAGGGGAGAATGCATCTTAATTCCATTTTTTTTCACAGCTAACCCTTAATTGCTGGGTGGACAAACTGACCACCAGAGGGAGGGGGTGAAAGTATCCCACCCAGGGCTCTAAATTCCTTTCTCACGTGGATTCTAGGTTCATATGAGGTTCTAGATTTACATGTATTTCACTTTTTCCCTTATTATGAAAGCAATAGATATTGTTTTGAGAATTTAGAAGATATAGATGTGAAAAAAGGAGAAAACTTAAATCACCATAATCCCAACTCCATAACCACTATGAATATTTTGAGATCATTTCCTCCCCATGAAAATACGTACTTTTTATTTTATAAAAATGAAAGTGCACTTGGGGAGGGGGTAGTGAAAACCATTTTAATACAGAAAGTTCAGAGTAACCAAGTAACAAACATACCCCACACTGCCCACCAGCAGCACGGCCAGAGGTGAACCTTTGGTAATGATGTATGTGTGTGTGTGTGTGTGTGTGTGTGTGTGTACTTGCATATCTGCGTGTGTCTGTGAGCATGAAGTGCTCCAGGTAAGGGTGGCATCACTTCACTTTTCTCGGCAGCTTCATCCCCCCTCCTCGTCTTCCAAGGGTAATCCATAGCATGAACCCTCACACAGGCCACAGCTGTGTATATACAATATTGCCCTTGCCCACGATTTCACTTTCTGCAGTTTCAGTTACTTGTGGTCTGAAAATATTAAGAAGAAAATTCCAGAAATAAACAATTTAAATTGCAAGTTTTAATTGCATGCTGTTTTGAGTATTATGACGAAATCTCATGCCATCCCACTTCGTCTCACCAGGGAGGTGAATCCTCCCTTTTTCCAGCATCTTCACACCACAGACACAACTCCTCCCCCCACCACCCAGCACCTGGCAGGACGTAGTGTATACACCTTGGTTGTCAAAGAGGCCACATTTACATAACTTTATAGTATACTGTTATAATTGTTCTATTTTATTATTCTCCTTGTTAAACTCTTTCTGTGCCTAATTGATCAATTAAACTTTCTCATAGATATGCACATATAGAAAAAAACAGCATGTACAGGGGTCGGCACTGTCTGTGTTTTCAGGCATCTACTGGGAATGTCAGAATGTGTCTCCCGAGGCTATGGAGGGACTGCTATACGTACATATATATGTATGTGTATGTGTGTATATATATATATGTGTGTGTGTATGTATTTATATATGTGTATGTATATGTGTCTAGTGTGTGTGTTTACATCATTCACATAAAAGGTAATTACTGTGCATAGTGATCTGAAACCTATTACTTCCACTCTACAGTTTTTAAATGTCCCCATGTTGATATAGCTAACGGTAACTGATTTATTTAAATAGCTGTGTGTAGCCTGTTATATGAATATGTCACATTTAACTTATTCTTCTATTGTTAAAATTTAAGTTGTAGCTAATATTTTACTATCACAACCACTGCTGCACGGAAACCCCTGTACCAGTTGCCCTGTGCATGTCCTCACAGTTTCTGGGGATGTGTGTTTAGAACCGGAACAGCTAGGGTGCAGGGATAAATATTGCACGATGCCAAGTTGACTTTGAAAGTGGTTTTGCCAACGTGTACTCCCTCCCGCAGTTTATAAAAGTCCCCACTTCCACATAGCTTCATCGGCACTTGGTATGGTCAGACCATTCACGTTGGCCCACCTAATAAGCTAGAATTGTATTCCACTCTCTTTTTCTTTGCACTTTCCATGACTGCATGTCAATTTAAGCCAATCACTGTTTTGTAACTGCTTTCTGCACTTAATGCACTTGAACACCTTCCCATGTACATGAACATTCTCCCCATAATTGAAGGCACGCTATTTTGTGTGGCTGTGCCACTGGTTATGTAATGAGGGCCCTGACACTGGAACTGACACTCACATTTCCAAGGCTTGGCCATTATTAAGGGCACGTGGGAGATGTTGCCGCAGAGTGGTGAACATGGACTTTAGACTCAGACAAAGCCTGGCTTTCAGTCTGGGGCCCTCCACTTGCCACTGCGCAGCCTGGGGACAGCCCTCAGGGGTGACGGCTACACTGATCCTCCAGGACCTCATGGTGCAGCCTGAGATCAGCCCCTGCAGCCAGCTGCCCTTGGAATCCTGGTTCTACCGCTTAGTAGCTGTGTGGCCTCAGGGGAGTTCTTCAAATTCTCTGTGCCTCCATCTCCTCGTGTGTAAAACTGGAGATGACACAACAGGGCCTGTGCAGAGGGTTGTTAAAGGATGCAAGGTAATGGGAGATATCAGCACAGCCTGGCATATAATAGTATGTAGCGTTCATTATATGCCTACCATTCAAGTCTCAATGAAATAAAATAGAATGTTTGTACCAAACAGGATCTTCATAGTCAAGTCCAGTTTTCCCAGACGGAGAAAGTGGAGTTCAGAAGAATGGGTGCCTGTTCCCGGTCACACAGCTGATTGCTGTCAGTCGATCTGTGAAAACAGGATGAGAACAGCCGTCTTTGGGCTTTCTCTGGCACTTTAAGCCATGTTGTGACAAGAAAAGCTGGAATTCCAAAAATTTGTAAATCAGACACCCCACCCTGTCAGCACACTCATTCCCTGGGGTCCAACTGCCATCTTCTAAGCAGATCGTCTTATGATATTGTCACAAATGGTAAGGTTTCTTTTTACGGCTGAATAATATTCCATTGTATATATGGACCACTTCTTCTTTATCCAATTGAAATGATAGCCATTTTCTAAATTAAAATACATCAATTTCCTATAAAAAATAATTTCGGGATTCTTATATATTTATACAATATGATATCATAGTGGTTTAATAATAAGTCATATTGTATAGCTACTGAGTTTTTTATTTTAAAACCTTTAAAATTGCAACATTACAACAGTGGATACATATTAGTCTGGTGTCTATTCTCTGGTTCCTCAGAGCACACCATTTCCTGAAAGTGCTTGGAGAGGGGCAAGTGTTCGGACCAGACCGCTCTCTACATGGTTACTCAGGGCTCCAGCTCAACAGTCTCGACATAGTGAGTACACTTATTTTTGAGAATACCTGAAAATTTTGTCTGCGTTATTCCAACTACCATCATTAAAATTTCAGACTTTAGGACAACAGTCAGGGAACATGCTCACGAAGCTTGCTCAGATATTTTTTCAGGCACAACTTCAGTCAGAGGGTTCCCTCACAGAGTAAGCAAATTTTGATTCTGACATACATCAAAACACTAGTTTGTTAAAAATTCACACCCTAGGGTCCTAAAGAGTCACTTCCGTTTCAAAGTACAAGTAAATTTTTCACACAAATAACACTGAAACAATTGTAATTGATAGGATTTCATGTCTAGAGATCTTTTAAACATAGGTTTTTATTTTTATATAAAATTTTAATATTTCTGAGTTGATTCTGAATCATCTTTAATATTTATTTTCTTAAATTTGCTACTTTAAATTTAGTCAGATTTTGAGAGACCTGCGTTACTAGGTAGGAAGCTTCTGTCTCACTCTGTCCCAGTGGTAAACAGTTCCTGTACTGTGTGCAAATCTGTTCACCTTGAAAATGGCCATAGGGAAAAGAAATCTCTGGTTTCATAAAGTTCCTAAATCTATCCAAAACATCGTACTAACGTGATTTCATAGGATTATTGAATTTGAAATTTATAAATAAATTAGCACAGGCTTTCTAAGTTTACAATGTTTTAAGAAGGTAAGACTATGACTAAAGATGCCATGTTTTAAGTTAAATTTTTCATTTTAAAAATACACAAAGGAACTAGAGCTTTCTGATATAATAATTATTTGCCCGGCACATAAATGGGCCTTTACATTCTAGAATCCTGAGGTAAGTCAGGGGTAAAATGAGTGAAGAAGTACTAACTTTCAGTTTTAAAATAAGTAAACCCTAGGGGTACAACAGCATGGTGACAATAGCTAATAATACTACATTGTATATTTGAAAGTTGCCAAGATAGTAAATCTTAAAAGTTCTCATCACAGGAAAATATATTCTGTAACTATGTGTGGTGATGGATGGATGTTAAATAGATATTGTAGTGATTATTGTGCAATATATAGTCTTAGAAATGATCAAAGAAGATAATTTGATACAGTTTGTTTAATACATCATGAAGCCAAGAGTGTCCTTTCTGAGAACTATTAATATAAAATGAAGTAGAAGGCAGGAGGCTTTTATGGGATAAAGAATAAAGAACAAGGAAGAGAAAACTAGAAAATGTCTGATTGGCTGGAGCCACATGGTCAACCTTACTTGGCTGAGGAGGCCTAGAGAGGCTTGGCATTTGGGCATTGGTTGACTAGAGAAGCTGTTTCTGGTCAAGAGAAGCATTTATAGGGACATGAATGTTTTCTAAGTTTGGGTTTGCTGATGTGGCACCCCAGACAAGAATGACTCTATCTTGGGCCTAAAAAGTTACGTTAGCAATACATATACTGAATCACTCTATTGCACACCTAAAACTGAGATAATGTTTATATCAATTATACCCCAATCAAAAAAAATCTAGAACTCTGGACACAGGTGCTCACATGTACACGCACCCCGATTTCCCTCCCCGCTCCATACCACCCCTCTCGTCTCCCACGGAGAAGAAGCAGAGTTAACAATTAATAAGTTCAGTGTCTGTTCGAATTTACAATTTTTTAAAAAGTGAGTTAATCAGAATTATTGTCACATCGGCCATACTCCATCTGGAGAAGAACAACAGCAAATCTTTCAACAAAACAAATATGGGAGATTAGGAAGTAAAGTCCTTAAAAGTTAGATTATTCAGTTTTGTGAAGCCATTTCTAAATTTTTGTCATTCTGTATGCTGTCTGTATTCTGTGAGGAATAGTAGCTAAAGCGAAGCAGAGAGTGTCATGGTGATTAGGACACTTGAAACTAAAAAGATGACAAAATCTTGATGCCATAAGATCAGCAAAAGTCAAGTGGTGATTGATCTCAGAGCAAAGTAAAACCTTAAGAACAAAGGCCCTAAGGGCAGTGGGGACAGATCTGCTGTTAGGACTCC
This sequence comes from Tonatia bakeri, assembly GCA_004024845.1. Taxonomy (NCBI): domain Eukaryota; kingdom Metazoa; phylum Chordata; class Mammalia; order Chiroptera; family Phyllostomidae; genus Tonatia; species Tonatia bakeri. The sequence goes on along the minus strand of PVIA01010373.1, from coordinate 46,095 downwards.
CAAGGCGGGCTGGAATGAAGAGTGTTTGAGTGACAGTGGCTTCTGCATACAGGTCCTTTCTATCAGATAATAACGAGGAGTGAACAGCCCAAGTGTTCTCACAGAAAGAATCTGTGTTCGAGTTGATACCTTCAGCCTCTCTGAAATGAAGAGTGTCAAGGAAATTAAAAAAGACATCCCAAAGTGAGACAGTTGGTCAAAAGAATAGTATCAAGGATTTCCAACTTCCGATGGCTCAGATGAATAGAACTGGCTCTCTTTTTTTTCTATTTTAAGTAGGTCATTTTATTTGATATAAACGCATTGCCATATATATTTCCCACCAACTACAAAAAGAAAAATTCTCTAAACATCCAAATTGACCCCAAGGTTACATAGATTTCAGAAAAGAAAAAGTGCTTGTTTCTTATCTGTTATTGACTTGGGTGTGCTGTTTTTCCATCTTATTTTTTTCGGGGTAAATAAGGGATAACAGCAAGGTGTATGTATGAAATCTGGTTTTCCAGTGTCCAGGCAACTCTGTGGGAGAAGAGACACGGACATTTTTAGGCCTATATGGTAGCAGTTCTTTAAAAGCCTCTCTAATGATTTTAAAAGTTAGTGTTTCATCTACAAATACCAAAAACACTAAATGAACTTAAGAAGCTACAAAAGTATCTTGGTACTCATGATCTTGGGCTAGAATAATCCATTCTACCCAATAAATGAAATAGTTTGAGCCCAAAGCTCCAGGAGAATAAGCACCTGATGTTTTATGAAGAATTTCCAACAAATATTTGTGAGTGTTCACAAATAGTATTTCACAACAGTAGTTGTTCAAACATTCTAAATCACCACCATAACTGAAGTAATGGGCCTCTACCTCCAAACCCTCGTGTATCTACCATAAATGCAGACTCACAAAGTTCTTGTGCTAAAAGTGAGTGTTGCATCCACTGACTTTTTTAAGGTAACACTAACAATGTTTTCCTGTGCTTACCATGGCATAAAAGAACACAGAGAAATAACACATTTTCAAAAGCACTTCCATCCATTTTCGACTTCTAATAGAGGTATCTGCCCACAAAGATGACATTTTGTCTTTGTTTCTTCACTTTAAATTGTTTGCCATCACAATGTCATTCAAAAGCGCATTTACGCCCAGACAGATGCAAAGCATAGTTTTTCATAGTATTTTCGAGAACCAGTCAGTTGTCTGTCCTCCAAAACCCATTCAGTCTTATTCACACTGTGACAGGAATCCTCTTTTCAGAGCAGCCGATAACCACAGTTACTTTCAGAGTAGGATCACTTCCTGATGGACTGCCGCTCACAAATTCACCAAGAAGCAGAAAGGCTATTAGTGCCAATTTTGTCCCTTTGATGGATCCTCTCGATTGTCACTATCTAAAAGAAATGTGGGGCAGATTTTTCATTAAAAATGTAGCATTGGCAAAGCCATCCAGCTGAGTGCATTCCCCTTTTAAAAATTTCAGACCTCTTTAAGAATCCAAGAAAAAGTTATGAATAGTGTCCCCAGAAATAAATACACATAGGATATAATCCTAGGCGTGTATGTGTGGTTTCAGGAGTTTACATATTTCTGAAGTTCACTCATAGACCCCATGTTTAAAGTCTTGCCCATGGCTTTTGAAATGGGTTCTGTTAGCCTGTGAGGTTATTGCTTGTCAGTTGTATGCTATCCTTATCTGCACAGGGTCTTAAGAAGGTGATGGTAGGCAGAAAATATTTGATTCTATTAACTGTTGCTCAAAATGGCTAGAGTTTCATTCCCAAACAATCAATCCCAAAACTATACTTCATTTCCCACCTTAATTATCGTCAAGGGCAAAGTTTGAGATAGCCTTCTCCTTCCTCCACACACAACTCTGACTTCACTTTTAGAAACTTATTCCCCCTTCCAAGAAGACCCTCAATATCTATTTTAACCATGCTTTATCCCTGAGGTTACACACAGGGACTCACTCTTTAAACTTCTCTGGATTGCTCTCCTCAACTTTTTCTTTTGTAGAAAATTTTCCCATACTCAACAATTTACTGCAGGTTTTCTACATGGATTGGCTTTCTCATTATGTGCCTCACATTATTGCATTTTCCTGGTACATCTAGAAAGCATCAAAGAGTTGTGGCCAGGTTATATGTCAACACCCTTGCAAGTCACAAGCTGATATCTAGGCCTTGACACTGAGAATAAGAATTCTCTTGGTCAATCTATATAGAGAAGTCCCTCTTTACCCAAGATTTAGCTTTCTGTGGTTTCAGTTTCAATTGTTTTCCTAAAATAAAAATGAAAAATTTCAGAAATAAACAATTCTTAAGTTTAAATTGCACATTCTGTGTAGCGTGATGAAATCTCAAGTCCGGCCCACAATGTGTCACCCTTTGTCAGCATCTCCTTGCTGTAGACGTTCACCATTCATTAGTCACAAGTGGCTGCCTCCTTATCGTATCAACTGTTGTGGTCTCAGTGCTTGCGTTCCAGTCGCCCTTACAGCAGCTTAATACTGCGTCACGATTCCTATGTCACTCACCTCACTTCATCTTGTAGTGCAGGCCTTGTATTATCTCACGCCATCACGAGAAGAAGGTGGATACAATATAAGAAGATATTTTGAGAGAAAGAGAGAAACCACATTCACTTAACTTTTATTACAAGATATTGTTCTTCTTAGACCCCCCTTTTAAATTTATATTATATTGTATTGTATTTAATTAGCACTTCACATTGTATGATTGACTGATCTTAAGAGATCATATTCTTATTAACCAGTACCATTTTTATTCTAGACACAAACGTCTGCTCTTAGTAGGTCAAAGGCCATGGAAACCTTATCTCCAGGAATTTATAACATTTGCCAAAATCTCTATGTATACAAAGTATTTAAAACACATCTAGTTTACTATGTGCAGTATCTGTGGGTTGTCAATTAACCAACCAAGAAAAGAATAAATCATTTATTTATTTGCTCACTGAAAAAGTATTTATATAGTTCTAAACTGTTGTCAGTCTAAAAGTATAGAAGGGGGCAGGGAACAGATAATGCCCTTCCTTCCTTCATTACATTCATTACACTCTTGTAAGGGTGACAAAAAATAAATAGAGGATTGAACAAGGTAATTTTAGATCATGAAAAATAATATTAAAATAATAAAGCCAGGTGACATGATATTGAGTGGGATCAAGGGTACCCTTAGGTTTGGAGGAGTGATATTTGAATGGAACCTGATTTAAGCAGCCAGTCACGCGAAAATCAGGGAGCAGGACTTTCTAGACAGGATGAACAGCAACAGCCCTAGTCTAAAGTAAGAATGAAGCAGGCAGTTTATCATCTAGAAACAGAAGGGTGGTCTGTGTGATTGGAACAGAGCGAGCAAGTGGAAGAATGTCATGTGATGAAGTTGAAGAGAAATGGTCCATGGTTTTCAGCTTTATAGCAAGAGTGAGAGATTTTGGATTTTAAATACAAGGGAAACCAATGGAAGGTTAAAGCAGAGGGTGACATAACCCTACTTACATTGCTAGAAAATTACTTTAGTTGTTATATGCAAATAGATTATAATGGGTTAAGAATAGAAGCAAAAAATGAAAGAAAACTAAAAATAAGTATGCCGTACTAAGGAGAAAACTACTATTCCTTACCCAATTTTTGGAAAGTGTTTTTTTTGTGAGGGGGCATCCTAACAATACAAATCTTTATGACAAGAATCATTACTAAGTCATAACACTAAAAAGATAAAAACCGAAGTTGGCACCACTGTCTAATTAAATGTGTTTGAATATCAAATCTGAACAGGAGATCCTTTGTTCATGACCTTCTCACCTAAGTGTTCTTTGTAGTTCTTGGGTCATTTAACTCTCAGAGGTAGACAATTACCTAAAGTTAATGGCTGCTTCCAAGGTTTTATTGTTTGATTCATTTGAAATAAAACATACATATGGTATTTTCGTTGGGTTTTGACAACAGCATCAAAGCTTTAAATAACAGTAAATTGCTTACAAGATTATATAATTGGATACAAACTTTTTAGGAGTTGCTTCATATTTATGCAGAAGAGGAATCTGTGGGTGAAATGGCTTCTGGTGATATCTTATGCTTCTATTATATTAATTACATTTTAAATAGAATAAATGGCAATTATGGCTAAAAAAAGAAAGAAGGAAGAGAAAGAAAGAAAGAAAGAAAGAAAGAAAGAAAGAAAGAAAGAAAGAAAGAAAGAAAGAAAGAAAGAAGAGGAAGGAAGGAAGGAAGGAAGGAAGGAAGGAAGGAAGGAAGGAAGGAAGGGAGGGAGGGAAAAGAAAGAAAAAGTGTGGCTTTGATAAAAACTTGTTTTTCATTCATCACCTCTAAATATCCGAATCTTCCAGATCCACAGCTCCAGGTCTCCTTGTAGAATGCTCGGTGTATTTGTTTTTGCTCCTCCCTCCTTCTGCTTTCAGCAGAACAGTCCTCACCTTTGTAATAATTATCTACTGCCCCGTTCACTCCCATTCCATGTTTGTGGCTTTTTCTAACTGCTGGGAATGAAGCCATTAATCTAGAATTTTGATGGTTATTAATATTTTAGTTCTCTGTTTCTGATATCAGGAGCATTCAGAAACCCAAATTATGTTACAAAGGTATAAATGTAATTCTATTGGGAGAAACTGCAGGTATCAGTCTAGCTGGATAGTGATGCAGGCAGGCCCCACGGCTCTGCATGGATCCCATCACCAAAGCCTACTCACGTCCCATAGAGATAGTTACCTGTCTCAATCGCCATTACCATCTCTGTCATGGCCACACATGGAAGATGCTCAATATTTGAATTTGGACCAGCTAGAGAAAAATTAGCCATGTAACAAATACTTCCAGGGTTTTTTTCTCTTAAGTTCAATCTTCCCTAAAAGTGCTACCTTTATAACTTTAATGACTTCTTCCTATTATCCATCCTTTGCAACTGATTCTCTGTTTGAAATCTCAACTGTTATATGCCAACCTGCAAAAGGCACACATTTTTAAACTAATTTACTAGCGATTTTCATCATTTAGATATGACAGGCCCAAATAAAAAATTCAATTTTTCTTTCTGATGACATATAAACCAAAATATGGTGAAACGATGGCTTTGTCAATGCTTAATGAATACTGTATAAAAGGAATATGCTGGTTTGTTTATTTCTCTCAGAAATTAATAAGCACACTCTCCATATTTATAGCAATCCACTTTGCATTAAGGACTAGAATTGCAGATTAAGACTTTCAAATCTCTGTACTCATTTTCCAACCTACTCCATTTGGTGATGTATTTTTTCTAGAAATTCAGCAATTATCAGTCATCTCTGCATTTCACAAGCTTCCTAAAAATAAATTATTTGCTGCCATGCCAATCTATTAGGTAATTTATAGAGAGAGCCACAAGGTTGTGTTCCAATGAGTCACAAAAAGCTTGAGAAAATCCAACAAAGGGTAGTGAGAAAAGGAAAACTTAATTAGTTCAAGTGGAACTGACTCAGACAAATATACTAACTTACTGACCCTACCAGGACCTTATTTTCTTGAGAACTAACTTCCCGTGCCATTTTGTCTATGCTCACTTTTGACTTTTAAGTCTGATTTGTAACTGTAGATTGTCACAGTGTTGGTGTGGGTTTGGTTACAGTGAAGAGCATCCAGGCAGGAAAGCCATGCCTGACCCAACAGGGGCTGTTCTCACAGCCAAGCCAAACTGAGTTCTTCCTGGGGTCGGGGGGTTGGGGGGGGAGGATGTCGCCTGCTTCCCTCGGAACCACTAGAAGACACAACAAACTCATAGCAGAACTGGTCTTAATCATGTCTGGGCTAGTTTGTAAAACAAAAATAGGGGTTAATGTGAGGCAGGCTGTGTTTGTTTTATAGGCTACTTGAGAAAGGTTTTCTTCCAGCCACATGGAGGTCATTTCACTGGTGAAGTGAGAATTACATGTTGGTCTGAAGAATATCCTTCCCGGTGGTACCTATGAAGCAGCACCTGCTTTGATAACTGAAAGTGTCTTAGGGCAGGCTGACAGGAGTTAACCCAAGGCTCCAGATAGAAATACAACCAGCACTTGCCTCAGAAGCTTTCAGAGGAAGACCCTAGGCATCTCTGAGTCATGAAGACCAAATTTCAAGATGGCTGTGGAGGCCTATCTGAAGTCCTATTGGTTGAAACATGCCTCTTCAAAACTACAGGCCACTCCTGTCCTTCCTCTTTCCTGTGGGGAGGGTGTGGCACTGAGGCCACTTGGGGAAGAGGGAAGAAGTGCAGGCAGGAGTGGTGAGCTGAGGTGTCAGCAGTGTGGGCAAGACACTGGGATCATAGAGGAGAATGACCAAACAAGTCAATATGTTGGGGCTAATGGAAGCCATGTTTCTCACTGTTGGACAAGGAACTTACAGATGCAGAAAGTTGGAAGGCCATCAAGAACTCAGGTGTTAAATTGGATATGGGTTTTTGGCGTGAACACATGACTTTTAGTATGTATATACATGAGAAGAGATACAAAAATAAACATTGCAGTATTCGTGTAAGTGTTTTGTTTTTTTGCTAGCAGATTCTAATCATGGGGCAGGGAATATATAAGCTGGGCAGCTTTGGGGTCAGAAAGTAAGGAAGTACTCAAGATGAATATAAAAAAACAGAATGGGGACCTGGGAAAAGGATATGGGAGCCAACCTGTAAAAGCTCCTAATGCCCAGATCTGGGACAATTTGAGCAACAAAATAAGCAGTAGTGGAGGATTATAACCCAAAGAAGAAAATAAACATCTATAATATAAGTGATTGAATATATAAATAAGTGGGGGAAGTAACAAATATTATTTTAAGAATTATTTCAAATAATAAATGTAGAAGGAATGAGAGTAGAAAAGTATCACTAGCCCTGGCTGGTGTAGCTCAGTGGATTGAGCACAGGCTGCGAACCAGGCATCGCAGGTTTGATTCCCAGTCAGGGCACATGCCTAGGTTGCAGGCCATATTCCCCAGCAACCGCACATTGATGTTTCTCTCCCTCTCTCTCTCTCTCTCTCTCTCTCTCTCTCTCTCTCTCTCTCTCTCCCTTCCCTCTCTAAAAATAAATAAAGAAAATCTTTAAAAAAAAGAAAAGTATCACTAAATTCTACAGTAATTATTTCTGCAGGGTAATTCTGCTAATGGATACTCAAAACTTTAAGAAGATCTAAGACATTAACATAGCCTCAAAGCATTGCCCCACAATATTTACTAATTATTGTGGTACCTGTTAACTAATGTGGTTTCAGGAAGTGGAGGTTAATTACCCTCCTTTGAGTGTGGTCTGGATTTAGTGACTAGCTGCTAATGAATAGAATGTGAAATGGGACAGTACAGAAACAAGGCAGACACCATTTTAATCAACTGATCAAGGTTAAAATCACCAGTGTGAGTCATACTGACGTCATGTACCCACTAATATGTCAAGATGAGAAGGGCACGTTACCTCTGTGGTATTCTTCCCAGAAGTCCATGACCCCAGTCAAATTAATCATGAGACATCATCAGACAGACACAAATTGAGGGATTTTCTACAAAATATCTGTCTGGTACTCAAAGTTTTTAAAATAAAGAAGGACAAAGAAACCAGAAAAAATTAATGGACATGCAAGCCATGATAACCAAATGTAAGTGTCATCCTAGACTGGACCCTGCAACAGAAGGATGTTATTGAAAAAGTTGGTCAAATCCTAATAGTCTGAACTTCAGTTAACACGTTTGTTTTCATGTTAATTTCTTAGTCGTGATCACGTACCATGGGTATATGAGATGTTAACATTAAGAGAAGCTGGAGGAATGGTAAACAGTAGCTCCCTGTGTCAATTTTGCAGTTCTTCTGTACATCTAGAATTATTTCAAAATTAAATGTTTGTTTAAAGACTAGAAAACCATCAAGCCACTTGGAGTTTTGCAATGGGAACAGATACATACAACATTCTTCAGTTTCGTAGTCGCTATTTCTTCTCACTTTAAAATTTTAAGTTAGATTTTTTTAATTTTTTAAAATATTTTATTTACTTATTTTTAGAGAAGGAAGGGAGGGAGAAAGAGAGAGAGAGAAACATCAATGTGAGGTTGCTAGGGGCCATGGCCTGCAACCCAGACATGTACCCTGACTGGGAATCGAACCTGCGATGCTTTGGTTCACAGCCCGCGCTCAATCCACTGAGCTACGCCAGCCAGCGTAATTTTTTTTTTTAATTTAAAGAATTGACCTAAGTCAAGAGAATGGGAAGGCAAGCCACAGACTGACAGAAAAACTTTCAAAAGACATATTTGATAAAGGACTGTCCCAAATATACAAAGAACCCTTAAAACTCAACAATAAGAAAGCAAACAATGAAAACACTGGCTGAAGAACTGGACAGACACCTCACTAAAAAAAGATATACAGATGGCAAAAATCATATGAAAAGATTCTCAACACCATACACCATTAGAGAATTGCAATTAGATACCATTACATATCTATTAGAATGCCCCAATCCAAAACTCTGGCCACACCAAATGCTGCTGAGTATACAGAACAACTGGAACTCTCATTCATCGTTCGTGGGAATGCAGAGTGGTGTAGCCACTTTGGAAGAGAGTTTGGTCAGTTTCTTACAAAACTGAACACGCTCATACAATACAACAATTGCACTCCTTAGTATTTACCCAAATGAGTTGAAAATTTATGTCTACACAAACACTTGTACATGACCCATGCCAAAGCACCTTGGCCCGGAACTGTTGCCCAGCCTCTGACTGTGGGCTGCAGGCACTGAAGCAGGCTGCACAGTGGGGGGAAAAAAACTTGTACATGAAGTTTATAGCAGCTTTATTCATAATTGACAAAACTTGGAAGTAACCAAAATGTCCATCAGTAGATAAATGGATATACTGCGGTATATCCAGACAATGGAATATTATTCAGTGCTAAAAAGAAATGAGCCATCGAGCCATGAAATGACTCTGAGAAGCTTAAACACATTTTTCAAAATGAGAGAAGATCATCTGAAGGCTCTATATTGTATGATACCAACTGTGTGACCTTCTGGAAAAGACATAACTATGGAGGCAGTGAAATGATTGGTTGTTGCCACAGATTAGTTTCTTATTTGGCCTTCTATCATTCATTGCTTTCCAGCCTCAGTGCCTTTGCTCACGTCAGTCCCTCATTTGAAAAGGTCATCCTGCACTGGGTGGGGGGTGGGCTGGGATGGGAGTAAAAGACAGAAAACTGTACTTGAACAACAATTAAAATTAAAAAATGTTTAAAAAATTAAAAATAAATTTTAAAAAAGGTCATTCTTCAAAATCTAATGCAAAGACCATTCCAGTTGAAAAGTTTTCCCAGATTTCAAGTTTTCATTCTCTAGTTAAAATTTGTCTTTCTTCGTTTTTCCTACATTACAAATACATTTTACCCATTGTGAAAGCACGTGTTACACTCTGCCTACAGCAGCATTGGTGGACACTGCCCCCCCACCCTCTGAAGGGCTGTAATCTGAGAGCAGAGACCACATCTCATTTACCTGCACTCCCCAGCGCGCCTATTGTGATGCCTGCCATGTACAGGAATTCTAGAAATATAAGCTTAGAGTTGGAAGAAAACTTAAAGATTAAATAATGATTTAATCAAAAACTGTTTGTTGCAAGAATGATGGAACAAAGATTGAGAGGAAAGGCTTGGACAAGAATATTAGAAATGGCAATAGTAATAACAAATATTTATTGAGAAGTTACATGCCACACAATTCCAAGCCCACTACATATATTATCTTATTTAATTTTCACAACAATTCAACAAGGCAGGTATCATTATCATTATCATCCTAATGAAGAAGCAAACTGAGACACGGAGAGATTAAATGATTTACCCAAAGTTGAGCAATTAAGGAATGGTAGAGCCAGAATTAAAACCCAGACACCTTGACTCTATTTATACTTTTCAGTAAAATACAGTTCACCAAAGGGGCATGTCACACATACCATAAGCAGCGCCCTTCAGGAATGGCGAATGTAATGTGCTTTTCATCCTTGCTAACCTTCGGATGCCCACACTAAGTACACTGGGTGTAATTATCTTCAGGCTAAAATCCTTACCCAAAATGGTAAATATTCACATAATATTATAAAACATGCATATAGTGTGACATTTTCAGAAAGCACATTTCTGTGACTTTCAACACCCAAATCTCTATGAAAGTGATATTTGGTAACCAGCCCAAGCACTGTAGCCATAATAGAGGAAATTCAGTGAATTTAATGAAAAGCACTATCTGGGCCCTTCAGGAGCATCTGCTAGAAAAACTTCACACAGCCTTCATTTTCTCTCATCTGGCCCTACCATGGCCCTCGTTTTTCTACTTGGTAATAATTGAAAGCACATTGCCCATTAGGAACGATTTTTTAAATACTAATTTTTATGACTTCAATGTGAGGTAAATTTTCCCATTCCAATCAATGCTCCATAAAATATTTATAAACTAATGAAGCTGATAGTTTATTATTTTTAACCAAAATGAAATAGTAGTATGCATTGATGGCATGAATATTCCCTGTGGTCACAACAAGGACAAGTTGTGAAGTCTATTTGACTTCAGGGAATGTGTGGGTCACTTCAGGTTTCAGAGACTTCCTTAAATTCAGCCCGGTGTAATTGCACGGCATATTTTAAAGTCGAGCATGAAAATGCCTTGGGAACTTGTATAAGAAGTGTTTGATGGGGAAACACAGTATGTCCTCCGTTCGTCTTCAGTTAAATACACACATCACACATACAGACTTCGCTTTATCTCCCTGCCTCCCACTGTGTTGGGCCTTTGCAGGAGCACCTCTCACATTATAGTTGAAGTCAGTGATTTTTCTTTATTTTTTTCCTTTTTCTTTTTTTGTTTTGTTTCCTTTTTTTAAATTTTAAGTCAGTGATTTTTAACCAGTGTGCCACAAGAATTTTTAAAGCATGCCAGTACTTGACTATTTAGTCAGAGACACTGACCTCTTTTCCCTTAGATTGTCGAATAAAAAATGACAATAGCTAGCAAAACAATAGTTGTCTGGTGTGAATGAATCAAAATTATATCTATTTTTTGTCAGATCAGCAAAAAATACATTTTTTAGTGTGCTGCAGAATTTTAGTAATTAGTTTATGTGTGACATGAGATGAAAAAGGTTGGAAATCATGGCCTAAGTAAAGGCTTCTACCTGTGTTCCTTCTGTTTTTGTTTAGAGCCCCTTCCATCAGTTAGCCTCACAGTGGTCCCATTTCCTTGGAAAACCAGGTTTCTACCTGTCAATTCATATTACAAATACCATGACTGACTTAGAACTTGAAGCTCTACACTTCCTGCATTTTAACAGGAGGAGGAAAACTACTCTGACAGGATTAGACCCTAACACTTAAGGCTTTGGAATTTCAGGCAATGTGTAGCAGAAAGCAGGAAAAATCTGGAGATACCTCATCCTTAATAATAAACTATACATATGAGTATCTACCCCTCTGATATTAAGCCAGTGCTGCTGCCAATTTTTCATGAACCTTGAGGGTCTTTCATGCCCTGTGTTTCTCTTGGGGAACTGGAAATATGGTGTAGCATTAAGAGAGGTGGGTGGAGAACCAGAAGATCTCGGGCTAAAGTTCAGTGTCTCTGCTTATCAGTAGCTTTAGCCTCAGTTTCCCCATCCTTGGCCACTGTGTAGTCAGTTGGTTCATTCATTCAACCCATGTTTATGAAGTTCCAGCTGTAAACCTAGAAGAGTTTTCAGCAAGTTTACACATGTAAACATTTACCATAATATCTGTGGCACTCAATCAATGCTAATAGTACTGCTGAAGATTTATAAAGTTATATGGAATTTGTTCTCTAAAGGAATTGTCCCACAATTTACTTCTCGCTTGCATTAACTCTTCCTGGGTTTTCATTACTCTCTCCCACTAAGATGACAGGACTCCAGATGTTGTTTCTCTTTTCTCAATTTGCACAGCACCTTGGATGGCTCACTTTCAATCAGGACTAATGGCAGGCTCCAATGGCAGACATTATCAATGAGAATGGTCCTACTTCTTGATAAATGAATTGCCAGCATGGGATGTCCTGCCACGACATGTAGATGAGCACGGGGAGAGCAGTGTCATTCCCCAAATCACTCTTGGTGCCCCGGACTTGACTGATGGTCGCTGGCAGTGTCCTTGTTTCAGGGCACGTGGCTTTGCCAGCCACGGATGGTCATCAAACAATACACTCTAATATTATTCTACAGCTTGCTTTTGCAAAGAGATCCTTTCTAAAATAGATTGATTCACTGCCAAGCCACTGGCAAACAGAATCACATAGTGCAGACAGAATAATAGAACATTTTGATAGTTCTCACATTTTCTGGGATGAAATTAGCAGAAAATAAAAGAGTGCATTTTGACTAAAGTTTGAGAATGAGAGCTTCTACAGTCAAAGGACAGATGCACACATGATTTTATGGTGAGATTTTTTATAAAGATTTTGAGTGAATCTTTGATTAGCATTCACACTGGATTTTAAACATCATTGTTACAACAGAAGTTACAACCATTAGATTTTGAGCATTTAACCTTTCAAGTCCCCATCATGTTAATATGTCACAGATGATCCTTAATAAGGGGAATTGCCAGAAATGCACTTGATTTGAACAAACTATAATAAGCTCAACAACCATCAGTGAAATCTGAAAAACAAATGAAAATAATACATTTGATTAAGTTCATTTTGTAGAACATGGACGATATTGAGGAGAACAGTCAGAGTCAAACAAACAAACAAAAAAACTCTTTCACTTTCCCTGTGGAATTTGGAAATTTCTTTTCTGAGGAAACTGTATTTTCTACAAAGCTTCCCTGACTGTAATAAGATGCTGTTGTCCCTGGAAGGTCAACCTGCGTCCAGCCGCACTAGTCTTGCCTCAGTTCCTCCAACTCATTCAGTTTTTTCTCACTCCAGAGCCTTTCCATTTGCCATTCCCTTGATCTAGAACATTCTCCATGCCCTTAGAGTGGTCATCTCAGACGCAGTATCCCCCAAACTTGGATTTCCTTTCCTCACACTCTTAAATTATCACTATTGTTCCCCTGCCTCCTTTGTAATGCTCTTCACACTTGCCATGACTGTGCAGTGTGGCTCTTCCCCGTGGGCTACATTGTCCGTGATGACTGAGACCAGGTCTTCTTTCTCTGTGTACCTGACACCCAAGATGGGGCCGGCTACACTGTGTGAACTCCATGAACATTTGTGGAACGATGCCTTTTCACAGGGAGGACTTGAATTGACACCGGGAGACTTGCTTTTAGAAACATGAGATCTCAGGATATTCTCAGTGTCCTCCCAAGCATATTCCATGTCTAGACACCCAGGGACATAATGTGACCTGAAAGATGAAAGTGAAATCAAAAGACCCACCTTTTGCACTGGGCTGTTTCCATATCAGTCACCGAGACTAGGAAGTTGTCCTTCATTAAGACACATCATTTTTTAAAACAGATACTCTAGCCATTTATCATTTTCTAAAGGGCTAAAGAAATGCAAGAATTTATTCATAATCCAAAAGAAAAATAAACAAGTGCACAAAATAATACTAAAAATACAGAAGCTTCACATACAAGTAAAGTGGACATGGAAGATAGATGGAAACAGAGCCGAGCATAGAAGTGGCACTGATTTCCATGGCTCAGAGTGCATGCAGGCGCCTCTACCCTGTGTGACCAGACCACTGGGGGGGAGGAAAAACCTTCTACTTACTAAGGGGAAATGAAAATACACAAGAACCTGCCCTACAAATTGAACTAGTGATACTGTTGTCTCCATGTATTACACCAGTCAGAATACTTAGAAACTGTTGTTCCAATGACACACTACCCTTTGCATTGAGACTATTACTGGGTATAATATCCAGGATACAATAAGCCATGTTAGGGTAAGAAATAAAATCTGAAATCTTAATGGTTTGAATACAAGTTTTTTACTTCCTCTTGCCATATGTGCCTTCCATCTTAGAGTCTTGCCATCTTTTGGCTTAAACATTAGCCAGAATTTCAGGGGAAGAAATCAACCCAGAAGTAAAACAGTTTACTTCTGCTTACATTCCTCTGGACAGAAATAGTCACCTGGTGAATCTAACTGTAAGAGAAAATGAGAAATGAAGTAGAGTGTATGGATATGGATATTAACAGTCTCTACCACGATACAGTTGGTCTTCCAAGCAATTCTGCATTTTGACACACAGGCTTGACAATTTAGCTAAAAGGACTATTTCCTTTACAATAATTGGATTTAGCCCAGACATTTTTAAAATATACTCTCAGAAACACACAGCTTTGCATTTATATTATTTGACACTGTATTGGACTACTTATTTATTTTTACATACCCAGTACCTCAAAACTTAATAGCTTGAAAGTGCAAACATTTTTATCTCACAGTTTCTGTGGACCAAGAATTTAGACATGACTCAGCTGTGTGCTTCTGGCTTAAGGTCTTTTATGAGCTGCCAGTCACAGTGTTGGCTGGGGAGAGGGAGGGCACATCTGAAGTCCTCATTAGAGGAGGCCCTGCTCCTCAGCTCACTCACAGCGTTAGTGGCAGGATTCCCTTCCTCACAGGTGGCTGGACTGAGGGCACAGGCTCCTCACTGGCTGCGGGCTGCAAGCCTCTGTCGGTTTCTGGCCTAAGTGTCTCTCCACAGGGCTGCTCACAACATGGTCTCTGACTTCCCTCAGAGCAAGTGAGCAAGAAAGCAAGAGAAAGCAGACAAAGGTGGAAAACACCATCTTCTGTAACCTAATCTCAGAAGTGGCAGTCGTATGTGTCAGATTCTGTTAGAAGTGAATCACTAGATCCAGTCCATGTTCAAGGGGAGGGGATTACACGAGTGCACGAACCCTAGGAGGCAGGGATCACGTGGGGCCACCTTAGAGGCTGTTCACCACTGATGTTCTGCTGGCTGTCAGATTTTGGGTTATCCTATTTCAACTCTTATATTGTGTTTCCTGTTTTCTTTTCAAGTTTAGGCCAATAGCGTCACTTTAGTGCTGTGATTCAAATAAGTTTTAAGACCTTGGGTTTGCCTTTCTTCTCAGGTCATGACTTTGAACATGGCCTGCAGATGATATAGTGGAATCAGTCTATGAAAACTGTTGTAGAACCAAGTTGTACAGTCATCTAAAACATGAGTATAGCCTTTCTTCAGCTGCCTATGTTATGCTATGTTATGTTGTGTATTCCATTCTAGTTAATGTTGTAGGACTTGCTGGCTTCTTAAATTCCATCTGATTTGGCTCTGTTAACTAAAATATCTTTGAATAACTGAAATGCCCTATTAGTAAAATTGAAAGAAAGCATGACAGTTTGTTAGCAATGACATTTCGATGACATTTTCAATCATACAGAATACTGTTACCTGTATCAGGAGGTAGTTTGTTCTTAATAACAAACAACCTCAAATTTTAAGTGGCATAACACTACTAAGATTTGTTTCCTGCTCTTGCTCCGAGAGAGTGGAACGAGATGGGGAGGGAGGATTTGCTTGTTATTACTGCTGGGAGACTCAGGCCGATTGGGAAACGCTATCCAAATGTCGGTCACTGTGCCAGAGGAGGCAGAGCGCTCCAGAAAGTTTTAAACCATCAATTAAAGGTTTGGCCCAGAAATGCCAGGCTTCATTTCCAGAATTCTCAATTCATTGCCCAGAATTACTTACATGGCTTCCCAACCACAAGGGGTCACGAAGTTCAGTTTTTCATGTGCTTAGAATGGGGAGAAGCAGAAATGTTTGCAAACGATGCTAATGACAAGCACCACCCTGGCACTCATCAAATATCACTGTGAGGAAATCTTTTATCTTAATTCCAACTTCAAGGCCAAATAATTCTATTAATGTATTGAAATTTGGGTTTTGGAATAATAACAATTTACATCCTTTCTTAACTTTCTATATATTCTTGGAACTGCCATCCAGACTGCTTGGACCTTCAGGTCCCCGATTTGGTTTGATGAGGCCTGGACATGTCTGCCTTTGTTGCCAATGATCTCAAACTGAGCATCTTCAGTGTGTGTGCAAAGTCTGATAAATGTGTCCTGGTTGTTCGTTTCGTGCCCTTAATATCTGAATTAAGAAATCACTTGTCTTTATATGCTCTTGAAATTCTAAATTATCGTATAATATATAGATATTTGAGCTATATCAAATAAGACAAAGGCTAACCAGCTTAGAATTTCTTTAAAAATGCCTAGTTTCAATCTCTGAGAATTTTGACAATAATATATAGTTATGTATAAAATTTAAAAATGTGCTTTTTCAGGGTAATCAATTTTATGACATTGGATAGTAACTAGATTACTTGCGGTAGAGAGACTTTTACATAACTTTTATTACAGTAAATTGTTAGAACTGTTTCACTTTATTACTAGTCACTGTTGTTAATCACTTACTTGCCTAACTTACAAATTAAACCTTATCATAGACATTACATATAGGCAAAAATATAGCATATAGAATCAGTGCTATCTGCAGTTTTAGGAGTCCCTGGGGCATCTTGGAATGTTTCCACACAGATAAGAAAGATGATTGTATTAATCAACCTTAAACAAAATTATCAGAGACTGAGAAAGCCCAAATTATTACTTTTTTCTGCTACCTAAACCAAAAAGTTTAGAACTCAGACCTTAATATAGGCAAATTTAAAATCCAGAAGTTAGTCCTTATTACTTTATCTCCACATTAGTGGATTAAGAGGGGTCTTAATTTTGGGAAACATGAAAGCCAGCATTTTTGCAAAGGGAAAATAATCCCTCTTTTTTAAAAAAAGATTAAACTTTATGTCTTGATATATCTCCTTAGATGTTTCAGCTCAAAGCTGTGAATGTCACCTGTGTTCAAGTCCACTTAAATTCTTAAGTATTTCCTGAACATCTGCTGTATGGAAACATACGTGCACTGGTAGGAGTAGGTTATTAAGAGGTGGAAAAAAGCTAATAGACCCCTAATGGCAACTTTATTTAGAGATGACATTTCATAATATTATAAACTCTTATAAGTGATCATTGTTTAATGGGCTTGATAGAAACCTTGTCATTCAGATGTGACCAACTCGAAATTTCTAGCAACTAAACCAGCTCTATTCTAAAGTTTATTTTTGAAATTTCTTTGGGGAAAAAATATGTCAATAAGCAAATTTAGAACATAAAGATAGAGATAACAGCATTTTTAATCTACATAAGAGAATAGTTTTCAAGGACTTAAGCAACATTTATTAAGTAGCAAAAATAAACGTCAACTAACAATGTCTTATCTATTTATTAATGCTGGTCTATGGGGATCTACATTTTTGAAAGATGATTAGCAATTTATTCAAGATACTTAACAACTTAAGTACATCAAACATTTTCGGTTTAAAAAAATTCATGTTCAAATTTTCAACTAGTGCATCTTGCCTCTCCTTCTTGTGACTTTAGATTGGTGAGACATTTTTTAACATATACTGAGTTTTCCAGTTAACAAATCACTAGAATATTCTGCACTAGGAAACCATGGATTACATAGCCAAGTTCAACAGTACAAAATGAAGTCCTGTTCTGCCATCTAGAGGACACATACTAGCCGCCTAGAAAATAGTGTAACTCTGAATGGCCCCTGAAGCTTAACATAAACAGATATTTTGTTCAAAAAAGAGGTGATTGTTTATTTTTCAAAGAGACTGTTTATTTTTCTCTATGACACTATCAGTTTTCACCACACACCGGGAAGAAAATAACTTACTTTCTGTGTATTGTATCTGTACTAGGAAATGGATGTCCGCTGAACCTACTGTGGTAATCATTTGGCAATCAATATATGTGAATCAAGTGTGGGCAAAAGGGGGGCCTCATACTAAACATGACCAGCTCACAGAGGCCTGCATGGCGGTCTTACAAACTCAGAGACCTAAAACAACCACATAGGGTGGTCTGAAATTAAACCTTTCTAACTAAAAGCAGTTCATGGCGGGTAGTCATTTCCCAGGCTGGTATTTTTCCCTAACAAAGGTCAGTCTTCACCCAAACTGAGTCTGTCTGTTGTCTTTTTGCATCTAAGACAACATACCTTTGGAATGTCCCTTTTTCTGGAACACTGAAAACACGACCACACAGAGCAGAGAGCACACGGTTATTGTTATCGTGCTAATTGTTAACTGTTAACTATCCTGTACCCACCAGTGTAAAAAAAGTATGTGTCTATTTGTTTTACTTTTTGTCCAGTCCTAGAGATTTCCCCACTTTGCTTTCTCCCTCCACACTAATCCATCACCAGTGATGTTATGTGATGGATTAGTACTTGCATCTTCCCCTGTGATTCTGAGGTATAAAGTAAATGGTAAAGCTGTCTGTCTCCAGAGTGTTTTCTGTAACCATTGAAATTTTGCTTCCCAGCAACTGTCGTTGGTTTGACTCAAATAAACTCTTATAATTTCTTACAGGTTTGGACCTCTCTTACATTGCACAAACTGTCGTGATGTATGCCTTAAACGTATAAAAGGATATCTGTCAATTATTTCCCAATAAAATTAGAAAAAAAAAGTGTCAACATAAGAAACATTCAAACCTGTAGAGAATTTTTTATTTTTGAGTTTATTTGAGTCAAATTGACAATTACTGGGAAGCAAAATGTCAAAGAGTTGAGAAAATGCTCCAGAAAATGACAGTTTAGTACCTTATTTTATGCACTACAATCAGAGGAGGAGACATAAGGGGGTTGGTTACATGAAATCCGCTGATGACAGATTAGGGAGGCAAAGAAAGCAAAGTGGGGAAACCTCTGGGATTGGATGAAAAGCAGAATGGAGAGACGCACTTCTCTTGCACTGGTGGGTGCACCACAGCTGACAATGGCATTCATAGGACGTAGAGATGGGACGCAGAGAATGAGATGACAATGGGGGGACGGGGGTCTCTGCTCTGGTGGGAGGTTGTGCCTTGAGAGGTCTGGACAAAAGGGAATTATCTTGACATTCCAAAGGTATGTTATCTTAGACGTATAAAAGAAAAAAACAGACAGACTCAGTTAAGGTGAAGACTGACCTTTGTTAGGGAAAAAAAAAAAAAAAGCCTGGGAAATGACTACCCGCCATGAACTGCTTTTAGTTAGAAAGATTTAATTTCAGACCATCCTATGTGGTTGCTTCAGGTCTCTGAGTTTGTAAGACCGCCCTGCAGGCTTCACCTGAGTTTGTCAAGTTAATATGTGGCCTCTTTTCTTCCAAAAAGTCTATTTCATTAACTAGGAGGAAAGTAGTAGGTCTACTGAATCTTGTTCTAATTAAAATCTGAACTTACTATAGGTCACAAAAATTGTTTAACCTCAGTATTCATTTGTGCACACTGAAAAAGAAGGCAGCCTATGAGATGCTAGTAAGCTGGGATCTTTCAAAACAACCATGTTATGTTAAAAGAACATAGTTAATTATGTTTTCATTTTGTCACTATTTTGATGCTGTAAAGGTTAACATGATTTAGTTTTTTCTTCAAAAAGCTTACATATGAAAGAACAAAAAAATTATACAGAAGTTCCTATTTGAAAGATATAAATCAAAGTGGGGACAACTGTAATTGAACAACAGTAAAAAAATAAGAAAGAAAAGAAAGAAAGAATATTGTGCTAAGTAAAATTTTTTTATAAAAAAAGCAGTTCTTTAAAAACTGTGGATTAGCTATGTACCAAGTTGAGATTTGATACCTCTCCAGATTTGCTTGGCCCCATCGGGCCTCCAAGGTCTTGGCCACTTGCAAATGCAGAGTCCCTCTGTGGGGTCAGTGGACATGGCCCTTCCCCCTCCCATGCTGAGGGCAGATCAAACAGCCACTGGCCAGAGGGAATGTGTATTGTTTTAAGAATGGATTATAAGTCCCTCCTTATCTCCTTTTGGGAGCTGCTTCTTGTCCTGTGACTGCTTTTTAACTTTTTCTTTCTGCACATACACACTGGGGTTAGGTGGTTTAGAGTCACATGTAGGACACGTGTCTCCTTTGTCTGGGACCCCTTATATATATTATAACAAGCCTCAGACTGGAGGAGGTGCACTGTCTCTCTCACCATCCCGCTACCAACGGTGGACTGACTTGTGATGTGAGTAATAAATGACACGTCCACATTGGCTAGTCCACTGCGTGGTATTTTTTCAGTGTATCATGAACACTTAAGCAGCTCCCTGGTTTGGGGCTCCTGTGCTACACCCACCACGGCTATAACTCCTAAGAACACTGTCCTGGCCATGGTGAGACATTGATGCAACCTTTGTTGTGCCTGCTGTGAGGTAACCATAGTTATTTTGAGCACCTAGATTTGACCTCTCCAAACTCAGTCTGTCAATCTTTCAAATGTTTCTGATGTTATTCTAATTTGACTCTCTCCACATGGCACACCCCAGAACTCCTCAACCATTCCTCTTGTTCTGAGATATAAGATTGCCCAGCATTCATCTGTGTTTCTCTTCTAATGTTATGCATACATTTCAATTCCTTTGGAGTTATTTTTTTCAAATGTCAGATAACCAAAAAACAAAAACAAAAAGAGGGAGAAGAGGAGAAAAGAAAAAGGGGGAGGAAGAAAAAGAAGAAAAGGAGGAGGAGGAGAAATAAATCCTTCAATTTATTTTGTGACTTGGGTTTACTGACTCTCAGCTTTCCTTAGTGCATAATGCAGACAAAAAAAAAAAAAAGGGTTCTATGAAAAGTAACCTCACAAGGGGATCTGATCATAAATTCCTAACTGGGCATATCATGAAATGTATTTTGCTGTGCATAATGTGCAATTTTTTACCCAAATTTTTTAAGGAAAAATAAAGATGTACAGTATACATGGGTATAATGATCACATACCATGGGTATAATAATTCTGTGTATAATGCATACAAAAATGTGTGTGCACATTATACATGGCAAAATATGGTAGTCACGCACCAGTCATATAACTTCTTTAGCAAAAGGCTTCTCTTTTCTTTAACTAATAAACCCTGTTCATTGTTTCTGTGCATCTAGAGTAACACACTTTTGCAACAAAACAGAACTGCCCCCCAGAAAGCCATAATCTTGTTAACTATCCTACAACCCAATCCCTGCCCTGCTTTTTCCCACCTTCCTGTAATCTTTCTTACTTCCCTTCTTAACTTTTATCTGCAAAGAAGCTGCAAAACTATTATTATCTTGAGCATTTTAGCTCTTGCTCCCCAGCATATGTTGGTTCGGCTCAAATAAACGTAAAAGTCCTCTATAGGTTTGGATGTTTCTTATATCAACAATAACAAGGAGGAGCAGTAGGCATAAGAGAGACAGAGAAAGATGAGAGAGAAGAAGATGAAGGGGATGAGAAAGAAATGCAAGAAACTCTAGGGATAAATATAGATGTTTTTGTTAATATTTTAGCTTAAAATATCTTTTATGATTGTTTTCATTGAAATTTTTAGTCCAACATTTTAAGATTTTCTAAATGACTTGAATGACTATGTTAAGCAGTATTATAAATTGCAATGTGGCATTTTCCATGTAAAGTTGTCCCTCAGTATCACAGGAAATTGTTTCCAAAATCCCCCACAGATACTGGAATCTACTGATGCTCAAGTCCCTTATATAAAATGGTGTAGTATTTGCATATGACTTATATTTGCATAAAGCTACGGCAGGTTATTCCCACAAATCAGTTTTATTCACCATAATGCTCAGCATATGGCAAATTCAAGTTTTGCTTTGGAAAAATTTCTGGGATTTTTTTTTCAAATATTTTTGATCCATGGTTGGTTGAATCCAAGAATGCAAAACCTATGGATATAGAGAGTCTACTTTATAAAGTATTTACTTTTCAGACTATGTTACAGCATAACATATAATTTTTTTTACATATTGTAGAATGTTTTTTATTTCTTTTTTCATTTTTATTTTTTCATTGTTGTTCAAGAAGAGTTGTCTCCACTTCTCCCACTACCACTCTATTATGTATTTTAGGGAACCAGGAAGCAGACGGTCATCCATATAATCAAGAACTTTATAACTAAACGGGACAGTAGAAATAACCTACTTCAATGTCCTCATCTTCAGTAAAGGAACTGAGGGCAGTAGAGATTCTGTACTCTGTTCAGGATCACACGTCAGTTAACGGTGGGGCTTTCACTATAACTTGCATTGCCTACTCTAAAGTCTATTTTTCCCCACTTTATTTATCCAGTCATTCAACAAGTTTGTAATGCACGCCTATTATGGGTTGAGCATTGTGAGCACTAAGGGAAAAAATGCCACATGGAAAAAATGCAATCCTTGCTATATAGGAGCTATCAGTCTCCTGAGGATGAAACATTAATTAGAGTAATGAAATTATAAAACTCCTGGAGAGTAAGAAAGAGTTTAATGGGAGTAAGGCTTGGTCTAGTCTAGGATGTAAGGTTCAACTGCTCTACAGAAGTAATTTTTAAACAGCCATCCAAAGGATAAGAAGGTGTTATCTAAGAAAGGCAGAAACAAAGAGCATTCCTGGCAAAGTAACCATCACTTGCAAAGGCCTTGAGATAGGAGGAAGTGTGATGCTCTTCTAGAACTAAAAGGTCAGTGAGAAATGATTATGAAATGGGCCTGCCTGGAATCTATGAGGATCCCAGGATCTAATCAGGAGAATAGAAGACCACAATGACAGTGAGCAAGCTTTGAAGTTTCAAGAACAGAAATTAAGCCCTGGACAGTATGGCTTGGTTAGTTGGAGCATCCTCCCATAAACTGAAAGGTCAAGGGTTTGATGCCTAGGTTTTGGGTATGGTCCCTTGTCAGGGTGGGACCAAAGTCGCATCAAGTTTCTTTCCCTCTCTCTCTCTCTCTCTCCTTTCCTTTCCCTCTTTCCAAAATCAGCAAGCATATCATCGGGTGCAGATTAAAACAGAAAAAGAAAAAATAAGAGATGTTAATCAGATTTGCACTTTTGAAAGATTGCTCTGGGGGATTCTGGTCAAGTTGGCAGTACTCACATTCTCCCACAACCACATCAAAATTACAACTAAATGCAGAACAACCATCATTTAGAACCACCTGAAACCTAGCTGAACAGAAGTCCTACAACTAGGGATTTAAAGAAGAAGCCACATCTAGACTGGCAGGCGATGCGAACAGGCGGGCTCCACTCCCACGTGTGGTAGATGAAAATCGGGAAGGATATCTTGGATGCAGAGGTCTTCCCTGAGAAGTGGCGGCCCAGCCCTCACACCAGGACCAAGCCGAGGGTTCCAGGGCCAGGAAGAAAAGCCCTTATAACTTCTATATGTAAAAACCAGCTTGGATTGTGGTTGAGTGAGATGGAGTCCCAGGCGTTCCTTTTTAATTTTTCTTTGATTGGAAAGAGAGAAATATTGTTGTTCCACTTATTTATGCATTCATTGGTTGTTTCCTATATGTGCCCTGACCAAGGATTAAACCCACTACTGGGCAAATTGAGACAACACTCTAACCAACTAAGCTACCCGGCCAGGGCCCCAGGTGTTCCTCTTAAAAGGCCCTGAACAGTCTTACTCAGACTCACTTGTTCTGAGTTTTAGTGCTGGGGCACCAGGGACATAAAAAGAAAAATGAGGTTGTCTGGCATTGGAGTGAGAGCTAGAGAGGCAGCTTTCTCACAGACAAAAATGCTGGCAGAGGCCATTGTTTCTTTTCTGGGCCCTCCCACCACATAGTTGGCAGGCAGGTGCTATGTCTAAGATTCTATCAACCTGGCTTTCACTGTTTGCCCTGCCTGGTGATTCCCTGAGACCCCACTCCACCCAACTTGCAGGCCGGCACAGCCCTTACCAGTGATTTTCCCATGCAAACTGGCTGTCTGGGCTCATGCTTTGTTTGGACTTTTCTAAGGTTCATTGATTGTAGCAAACAGCACTCTGGTGCAGGATATTGATAGTGGTGAGGGCTGTACATGTATGGGAGCAGGAGGAACATGGAAAATCTCTGTACCTTCTGCTCAATTTTGCTATGAACTTAAAACTACTCTTTAAAAAAGTCTACTTATAAAAAAAGGAAAAGGCAACCCCTGGCAATAGATTTTGCATTCCATCATGTTTTCTTGCTAAAAATACATAGGGCTTTTACCCACTCCCAAGGTATTTCTAGTCACTCCATTTGCTGGGTGGAGTTTGTGCCTCATTCACTCTCACCAGTAGCCTGGAGATCATCACCTCAAAGTCTCGACATTGTCATTTTCCAGGCTCCTCAGATTGAGGTTTGCTAGCCTCATTCTCTTGTTGTGACTCCAGCAAGCTTGGATTGTGGTGGCTACTGTTCATATTTTTTACACGAACCCTTCTCTTCCTTTCTCCTACTTCTTCCCTATTCCCGGTAAGATGAGTCCTGCCCTCTCCACTCTGCCAGCTCTCTGCCCACAGTGAGCTTGGTTCTTCTCTTGATCTTTCCCACACAGATAATGTCTCACTTTGTTAAGAAAGAGGCCATCAATTAATATCTGAAACGGATATTCCTTCCAAAGCAAGGAAGAGTTGCGTTTGTAAGCCAGTGCTTCTCAAACATAAATTTGCCTCGGAATCACCTGGAGGGCTCGTTGAAACACAGGTGCTGGGCTCCCACCTTCAGAGTTTCTGATTCGATAGGTCTAAGATGGAGTCTGCAACTTTGCGTTTCTGACAACCGTGCTGATTTCATATGTTGAGGTCCACTGTTGTAAGGGTTAGTCTCTGAACAAAGCAAAAAGTGACCTTATGCACAGTTGCAGATGGAATTCAGGGATTGGGAGCGTTCGAGATTATCAAGTCCCCCGGAAGTGCAAGACGTGTGATCACTGTGTGGTTCATTGACTGACTGTTCAAAGCATTGAGTCATCGCCGTCACAGAGACACATGTACTGATGTCTCTCAGCGCATCAAGTGATTAACTGGTATTGTTTTTACTTTTGTGCAGACCTGTGTGGATTAGACCAAAACAGTCTTCTTTTCTTGAACCTGGAGCAAAAAAATTTTATTCTCAATCATGAGCATATACTCATATTGCTCCCCCCTCTCCAGAAGCAGGACTATCCAGTTTTTCCCAGAGAAAATGCATAAAAATTTGTTTCAGAGCAGAGGATATCACCAATGGAGTGTCATCAGAAATGCAGGGGCATCGAAAGTTGTAACTCATTGGCATTAATATCCACTGAGGATTTCATCATTCATGAAAATCTATCATTGCTGAATTGATTAGATTCTCTTGGATTTCTTTACTAACTCAGATCTGTACACTCTGTGCCACAGGCTCCAGGAAATACAAGGGATGGATGGAAGATCAAAGCCTTTTTCCTTGTTAGATTTCTCTATATCACAATAAAGTGTGTACTCATCACTGGAGAGTCCTGTGGGTTCTTAAGGAGAGGATCAGTTGCAGCGCTGTGCCCACCCTGGGAAACCTTTGGAGGTGGAAGACGGTCTTATGTTGAGAATGGTAGCCATAACCATAAGAAGGTGGCCATTTCCGGGAAAGAATACTGCATAGACCAAGAAGACAATGACAAGTGGGTACAGTTCACTAAGTTGTACACAGTTTTATGCATGGTACTTTGAGTGAAATATTGTAAAATTTCACAAAAAAAATTGTAATACTGATGAGGGAGAAAAATATAAAAGAACAGGTTTCAAAAGGAGCCACTGTTTCTGTTGCTTTCGGTTTGTTTTTAAGCAGAGGAATTCAGAGTCTCTATGTAGCTCAGTCAGGCCAATGGCTGAGTCCCCCAGAATGTGAAATCTTTCTCAAGCCTCTTTGGAGCACAGGGTCTCTGATCTGAATCCAGATTGTGCAGTTCTGATTGGACAGGGTAGTTCTCCGTCCACTGGTACAGACCAAACCAGGTTACCCTGCAGTGGTTGACTCAGACTGTGTAGACAAATGAGGAGCAGCATGGCAAGCCCAGAGTTCAGTCTGAGTTTCTTCCCTGCATAAAGTGTGTGATGAGGCTGCTAGATTCTTTTTATAAGATGTAGGCCCTTAGTTGATCATGGGGCATCCATCTCAGCAGATAAATTCCTTCTCGGAATTCACCTCAAATCAATCTTTCTTTTCAGGGTCTTTATCTGCCTGATAAGAAGCTCTTTCTTTCCCAAAGGGAAGGTGTCCTTGCCTGAAATAATTTGCCCTTTTTTAGTCCCATGCTAATTAACTCTTCAATTTCGTAGTCCCACCCTCTTCCAACCTATAAAAACCTTCTTTTGTACAACTCATGGAGCAACCTTCTAGTTGGTAGAGTGGGATGGTGCCCGATTCGTGCATCCCTTAGTAAAATCAAATCGGATCTTCAAATTTACTCACTTGAATTGTAACAACTTTAAACATGTAGTTTAATGTGTTAATTTTATCTACCTAAAACTGTTAAAAAAGGCAGGATGAAACCTTATTGAGTTTGGGTGTGTATCAGAAAAGAACTGTAATGTTCAGCTGCTGAAGTCCTATAGTGTAGCAGAACTCAAACTGAGGTCAAGATCTTAATCTACACAAAACTAGTAAATTCATACACGTGTAATTTTTCAGTCATCATCTTTTTTATTCAAAATTTACCATCTTATTCTTGACCAGCACTGGCTGGGTGTCCTACAACTTAATTCAATTCTGACACTACTTACAGATAGCATCAGATTCCACTGGTTAAAAACTTAGCCCACAAAACTTCTCCACTTGAGATACCAATGAAAAGTCTAGATCTTCACCCGTGCATCTGACCCTCTACAAACCATAAAATCCCCACAATCCCCTCCTCAGATTTGATTACCCTGCTAAAGTGGTTCACAGAACTCAGAGAAACACTCAGTTACTAATGTATTATAAAGAATACAAAGGCAAAGGATACAGAATCAGATGAAGAGGTGCATGGGGTGAAGTCTGGAAGGGTCCCCATGGAACTGAGGTGCATTACCCTATTGGCATATGGATGTGTTCACCTCCCTAGAAGCTTATCAAACCTTGTTCAAGTTTCCATAAAACTTGGTGCTTCCATAAAACAGCAGCACCCCTCCCACACAGCCACCCCTTCACAGGTTGGTAGATGGGGCTGAAAGTTCCACCCCTGTAATAATTTGCCCTTTCTGTTGACCAAGGTACAGACTAAGTATTTCCTATTATACTACACATACCCACTTGGACTGCCTTCCTAATACCCACGGACTCTCATTCTCTGGTAAATGCACCTTCTGCTGGTACATTTGTTTGGGCCACAGAAAGTAACTGACCCAATGCAGGCAAATGAACAATTTCCCTCAGCAATATGGAGAAATGTAACTATGAACTTGACTTCTCCCTTATAGAAAGACAAAACTTCAGGAGTTAATAGATTATGACATTATCTTCCCTGTGGACAAGGAAACAGAAAAACCCATGCCAGTCAGACTGAGAAAGGGGGTGGGTAGGAAAGCGGTAACTCCCAGTTTCTCCTCAGTGCTCCTAGCCCTCTGGTCCCATGCAGTCCCAGAAACCTAGCTGTATGCCGGCCTCGGTCTGTGGGCACCCACCGCTTGACCCTTCTAATAAAAGTCCACTCTCTTTATTAAATGAGATGGGTTTTCTATCACTTGCAAGAAAAAAGACGGCTAGAACAAAATTTATCTTTAAAGAAAACACTGGGTTCACATCATATTGGAAAAGTAATTTTTTATTATGACAAAAATAAAACTGTTGACTGAAAACAAATGAATGTTACACTGTATTGCACCATGATTGCAAATGAGCCAAAACGTGTCTAAAAGATGAACACTCCAGAGCAAACAGCATCCTTTTACTTGGGTACGCAGACATGCAAGCAACTCATTACAGTGTAATTGCAGAAATAAAAAATCATGAGTAGCAGCAAGCTAAACTTAACATATAAAAGAAGCATTTTATGACAGGAATGAAGTTATTAAACATTTAAAACATGTCTTTTAAACAATCCACCATTAGAATAACATGCTTTGAAACATTTTCAAGTGATGTCAATGCATTAAGTAATTTGTTTCTTTAAAAAAAACAATCTTTATATAATTGACCAAAAGCACACATTTCAGTTGCTTGGCTGAAGTTAAGAAGCACAGTCTGTGGCATGAAAGACATGTTTCCCTCCCTCTGTTCAACCAGGGTACTGACAGAGAGACTCCATTCATAAGTTTGGTCTTATTACACCATCTTCTACTTGACCTACCTGATTAGCTAAAATATTGTTACAGCTTTCGCAGAAAGTCTGAAGCTTGAAGAACAAGTTTGTATTTAAACCTTAAAAAATGAACACAAATATAAATACAGACATTTTAAAGTAGTTTTACATTCTGAAGAAGTATATTATACAGGGCCTGCTGTTTCCTCTTTAATGCTCTAAAGCACCAATTCATTTTAAGATGGCAACATGATTATATTCATTATATTCTGATTAGAATAAATGCAAAAGCAAGACTGTTTTAATTTTTTCTTTTTAAACCATGTTTGTGCAATAGATGAAAAGGGTAAAATTTGTAACTATTACATAGTTGGAAAAATATAACCATTTCATTTCACACTCTCAATGAAATAGTGGCTAAATTTTTTTAAAAAATCAAAGTTTAATATATTTAGCTACACTGAACAGTTTACTCCAAGAGAATAAAAAAGTTTGTAGAGTCCTTGAATGTCCTGAGGAATAATGTTAGAAGATAGGACTAAAGTGTTGTATGAATAGGGAAATATGTAAATAAATTATTCATAACGAAGATCAACTGATAGTCATTTAACCTCTTGCCCACACGGATGGAAATATAGTCACAGTATGATATAATCAGTCAGACTTTAGGGCTTCCATCCCCTTATCTGACATTAACTAAACTAACAGATACCGCCTGAGCACCTGCCCACTCGCTTTAATGAAGACAGTATTCGGACCTGCTGCACCAGGCTAGCTTTGCTAGCGGTCCACGAGAGTAAGTCAAAACACAATCTCCAAGGGACACTCTCCCTTAGCTGTGGATTTTGCATATTTCAAATGGACTTTGGGTGAAGGGGTATTTATAGGATGGTATAACATCCCAGAAACTTGAGCAAAGCACCTTATGGACTGAAAAATGAGGTAATTTTAAAATTAAAATTGTGCAAGAGAACATTTCTTCTAGACGTTTGTTTTCTAAAGATACGCATGGTACATTTTATGATTTCTCCACTTGAGAGAAAATGTACATTACTTGTTTTAAAAAATGAAAAATATGCCTCTATGTGGCTACACTTCCAAATTCTTAAAACCGGATCGGTCTTCAATCCTTTGGTCACATCCTAAGTTCTACAGCAAAAGACTGAACTTTCTAGTGCCTAAATTTAAGGACCTGAAAGAGAGAAATTTACTGTTGTCATTCAAATTTCCTATTATTTTAACGTACTTTTGAAGATTTTTCTACCTATGTTTATCTTTACTATCAAGTGTTTTGAATTTTGACTCTAGGTATGCCTTTATACCTCTAAATTAACATTTCCCAAACTACATACATTTAAAGCTGATTTTAGGCCTGCTGACCACAATAATTTTTCTACCTTAAATATAAAAGTACTTGAAATATATTTTTTTATTGGCCTTCTCTATTTAGCTTTGGCCACTTGGAACTCCTAGAAAATACTTCTTGGGAACCTGACCT
The DNA here is from genome assembly GCA_004024845.1 of Tonatia bakeri. Classification (NCBI taxonomy): domain Eukaryota; kingdom Metazoa; phylum Chordata; class Mammalia; order Chiroptera; family Phyllostomidae; genus Tonatia; species Tonatia bakeri. The sequence continues at coordinate 16,479 of PVIA01010373.1, read as the reverse complement.
TTGGATTTCAGTCTTCACAGTAATGGTAAATGAATAAGGATAAGGCATTACTGAGGAAAAAGAAAAAAAATCCTGCAAACTTTGAATACAAGCCACTCTCAGGTTTATATAGATGCTTATAAAATACTGACGTTCTGGCTGCACTATGCTTTCAATACTGGAAAATCAGACAGAACTGCAGTTTGAGATGGCATAGAGTCAATCAACTCTGAACAAACTAACCCCTTCTACTCAGTAAAAACCAGGAAAATGAGCAAGATATTATCTAGAAAAGAGTATTTCCAGCAGATGCTGGTGTTTTATCAGCAGCTTAGTATCATGCTCTTAGTATGGCTTATTTTTCTCTTTTGCACAGTCATTAGCTATTAGTTCAATTTAAGTTGAATAGCAATTACTAGTTGATATTTTGCTTTCTCATTTGATTGTATTCATATACTAAATGAAATGATAAAGAGGTGGAAATTTAATAGATAGAAATTAATTTCATTTCATATTACATTAATTTTTTTGTTTTTCAATTTTAATATAGCATGTGAAGATCCAGGATTTTAAAACTAAAAGACATGGTGGAATCCTAGCTTAAGCTCCTCAGTATGAAAACCAATAGAAAGGCCATGAACAGAAATTGTCTAAAATCACCTACACAAGTAATAGTCAAGTTTCAAATCCACTTCTTTAGATAGCCAGAAAAACATTCTACCAGATACAAGTCACCATGCTGTATTTTTTTTTTTCTTCCATTTGTCCCTTTCTTTATCATGCTGTACCTTGAAATGACCTCACTCGGACAAAACAGAGGATCCTTTAGAATTGAAGTGGATGTGAAATATTTTGGATCCGAACCCACAGATGAAAAGTTAAGACTCATGGTGCTGGTCTTCAAACATAAATGTCCATGAATATATCCATCTATAGGCATGAAAGTTTGTTTTCTCAACTGATGTGGTTTACATAGCTAAGAATTACACGACTGGTAGTCAGAAACAATCTCATTTCGAATTTATCCTAAGATACTGCACCAACATTTTTTAAAATATTTGATTTTCCTTGAATTGTTCTTTGCTTTGTGATTCCCCATAACACTTTGGAGAATATTGTTTACACTGCTGCCTATATCACTCACTGTTTCCATAGGAAAAATATATATATATTTCCTCTTTATATTAAAGATAATGAAAATTAACTTATGCTTAATTAAGATGACTATGGGTGTAGAGGTGGCACACATGTCAAATTATTTTAACAATAAAACCTGAATTTATTGTCTTTCTTCCAATGGAAATAGAATATTACACTTTTAAGCATACTAACACAGGACCTAAAAGCAAAAGTTATGTATTTAAATCAATTTTTCAATAGAATATAGATATATATTATTTGAGATTTTAAGAAATTAAATTACACTATACAAAATGTGCAGTATATCCCCATGTAAAAGGACCTGTTAATCCCAAGAGTTCTCAAGTGGGCTTCAATAAGAGAGATGGGTTTAAATATGAACACAACAGTTTCAAAATTAAGAAAGTGCCAAATTTGAACTTACATACACACACGGCAATTATATTTTAGTTGTAGCATGTTTAAAAAATAAATTTTAGTTTCTTTATATTCAAATTAAAAACAAAATGTAGAATAATCTCCCTAAATGAATGTGGGTGGGTCCCTTGTGTTTCACTAACTAGAAACTTTGCTAAGTAACTGAGGGGTTGATGGGATGGGTAAACTCAAATTATACCACTGATAATCAGTTGTTAATTATACCACTGATAATCAGAACAGGAATAGTACGAAATTGAGAACTCATATCAGAATATGAATAAAGGCACTAATCACAAATTTACATTTTCAGCAGACATTATCTATAGGTGGTTGACTTATATGATGAGTGTGAGAATCAAAGCTTTAGCATTAAATACATGCTTGGGTCAAACCATTCTCTTGGAGTAAAGGGTAATCAGCTCTCATATTACTGCAACAGGAAATATCTACCGAGAACATATAAAATACTTTCAAAAAATCCTGCATGAATTTCTTAACTGAACTTCCCAATCGCTGGCACAAAATCTAGTTGAATGCCAATTTCACTGTCAACATATAGCTAACATAAATTATTTCTAATCCAAAACTAAGTGTTTTTCAAAACAGGATTTAAAAAATAAAATAAACTGTATTTTAAAAATTAAATAGCAAACTTGATTTTATACTAGTTGTTCACTTTCAATATAATGCTGATGTGGTAATATAAAAAATAACCATATAATCTGGTAAGAGAAAATTGAGCCAGCCGATCTTATTAGATATAAGAAGGCAAATTTCAAAGAAAAAACATACACATGAATATTAATATATTTTTCCTCAGGACAGAGTTAGGAGAACTATTCTCAGTATTTATAGCTAAACTATATAACCAAGAGAAAAATTCTGGCTAAGTGTGCTTTGAGTAAATAGTATTTTCATAATCTTATTCTCACTGCGATATACACACCACAAGGCATCCATATTGATTTGTCTGTTTTCTCTCAGGTTCTTGATTATGAATTTATTAAAAACAAAATTTATCCTCTACTTGGTAGAATCACTAAGAAAAAGGTTCAAAACAAGGTTAATAAACTAGTTCTCAAAGTCCAAAAAGCTCTCATATGGTCATTTTGCATTTCTAGGGTGTGTTACCACTAAATAGAAATCAGAAAAATGTTACCATATTCAACTAAATTAAGTAGATTAAGTAGAATAAATCAAATGTACCTGAAAAGAGACCAGAACTTAAACCAACTTACAATAAAAAAATATTAGAATTAAAATACCACTTTTGAATAGGTATTTTGATATTTTAAAGAACACTGAATCCTATTTTTGACCCAAATGGGGCAAAAATACTGCAAAGATGAAGTATTATTCCCTAAGTATGTATTTTGTCCCTTTCATTATAGCAAAATCATACATTTAAGATAAAAAGGATTAAAATTAAATACCTGTCCTCCTTCTTAAGGAGTGCACTACTTAAGATTATTGTTCATAGTTGATAACTGCCTTGAAAACTTTTTAATACTAGCCAACAAACTTTTGATAGATTATGACTTTTTCCTATTAAGTTGTTAGCGTAATAACTTTGTATCTCATAGTATTATTCTAAAAGCCAGAATTAAATACAGCAGTTTCTGAAGTTTGAAGCAAAAAACTTCAGAACACGTAAAGATAAAGATGGCAACCGTTTCAAGCTTATTACACTACAGCCTCAAACAGACTTAAGGAAAGCCATATGGTTTTTTTAAAGTAACATACTGCTGGTGATAATAATACTATTACAAACACCATTTCAAATTTTAAGAAATAAAATAAACTATTTATACTGTGCTTTAGCTATTGCCCAAAGCATATGGGATGTTCTTTGCAAGTGGATAGGTGAACTCTATGCTGATAATAAAGTTTTTTTGTAATTGATAGCAAAATATACTCCAAGTGTCTGGTTTTAATATTAGTGCTGGTATGCTTTAATAACCTCCAGTATTTACTTATGCACTGAATAATGTGACATTCTTAAAATACCGGATTTATCCAAAATATTTATCATCAAAGTAGGGATTTCAAATAAATATTTTATTTTGATTAGCTTTTCACCAAAAATAATCCCATGTTATAGGCAGAAATGTGGACTTAATTCCTTTAGATAAATAGCCAGTTTAATTTCCATGCTAATAGAAGCTTAAAATTATTCCATGATTTGCAATAAGGTAGGGGAAGTTAACTCATTTAAAGGCAGTTTTCATGATGTTTAATCTTTCTTACATATATTTTCTAGGCAGATTTCTTTTTCTATAAGTTGTATCCAAAAGATAAGTGGTTTATAGAGGGAGCAAATATTTAGTGCTGGTTAAGTTTGCAAGCAGTACCCAATGATTTCCACTACTGCTTTGTCAAACCACGAATTATCTGGGGGGTAGCGGTAGTAAAGAAATGAAAGAACTTGGTCATTAAAGTTATTACAATACTTCAGAAAACATTAAACATATGACAAACATTTCTTACAAGGCAGTTATCGATTAATTAGAATAAGCAGTCAGAAAAATTCTGTTGCTGAAAACATAGTTATACATTAGTGTTGATCCAACTGAAGATTAGTGCATTAAAAAAAGTTAAGAAAAAATCTTTCATGTTCCAGTTCAGCTGCACTTGATTCAAGTGTTGCTCATAGAGGTTTGTGTTGTTATAAATTAAACATGCTGCTGCCTTAGCAGCCAAAGGTACTAAGAAAAAATGTTCATGTCACAGAATAAATACAACAGTCTCTTCCAAGCAAAAAAATTATCTCACTCCAAGTCTGGAAGACATCCACTCTAGACCTTGGCACAACCTGAAAAAAAGAAAAATATTTCCAAAATGAAGAACTTCAGCATACTTACTATTTTTAGTATTATCCAAAGCTTGGTACTACAATAATTATTTATACACTTAAGTGACAATTTACAGGTTAACACTAAAATAAGTAGAAACTGTGAATGGAGGATTCACGGAAACAAAATGACCTTATTTAGATGAATAATGTGGGAAACTGCTTCATTCTCACCTTGAGGAGATGGCTTTGGCATTTTGCCAGCAAGACAGCAAATACCGCTCCCCCATCCCTACAGTGCAGTTGCTAGGGAAAGACAAAAGGACTTCACCTCATTCTCCCAAATTCTAAAGAGTAAATGCTTACGGCACAATCTTAAAAGTTTAGGTCAAAGAAGTCTACATGTAGCCATTATATTGCAAGCTACTTCTAGTATAAGAAAAACTAAGAAGACCAAGTTAATTTGAGCATAAGTACGTCCTGGAAATAAATCCATGCATAACACACTGGTTCTCCTAGGACCATTTACCCAAACTCAAGTTCTTAGGAAAGGCAGAATATACTGTTGGAATGGTATTTGTTTCAAACGTTTGCTGTCCAAAAATATGCATCCCCAAAGGACTCCTGATAATAAAGGAGATACACTCTTAGGTTTAATTAAACCTTTGCAGAAAATGTGAAATGCCTTTGAAGCTTCCTCTTTAATTCAAGTGACATTATAGTTTTCTCCCAGTTAATAAATGATAAATCAAGAAATGAACAACTAAAAATGTGGATTGTAAAGTTAATTCAAAACATTATTACCTATTTTTGCTAAAACATTCTATTTATACTAAAAGTTACAAAAACTTGTAACTTTGTTAAATTCGAATTGAACAATAGTAATGACTAAAATTATTTCAATCTTGTAACCCTGAGACACAATATAAAAACCATCTTTAATTAAGGAGCAAAAAAACTGGATCAAACTAAAAAACAAGTTGGCTTTAAAAAACTGAAAAGAAATTTGAAAGACATCATACCTCCCTTCATCCTGATTAACACTTACCCTTCTCCTGTCAAAGCACAGCAGGACTGAATGTGCCACGGATGGTCCTTAATCGAACTAAGGGTGAGGTATTTGGAGATTTCAGCTGCTGTCATACACCCTTTCATATCCTGTTTATTCGCAAAGATAAGGACCGCAGCCTTCTGTAAATCCTGCAATCAATAAGAAACATTTCTAATGCCAGAAATGTCACAATTCAAATTAAACTAATGAAGCAGAAGGGTAAAATGTATTAATGTATTATTCTACTGGACTGTGATAATGAAATCCTCACACTTTCAAATGATTAGGCACAAATGTTTAATTTCAAAGTTTTATGAAAACCAAAGTAAATTATCTCAAATAATCACAATTTAATAATTCAATCAAAAAAAGATTAACACAAGTTAATTTTCTATTGATAGACCAAAGGGGTCAGCAAAATAAACCTGAATCTTAAGTATTGACTTAAAACTACGATGAGCAATATTCTCACGGGCAAACATGGTGATATACTGCCAGATACTATATATAGGGTTTCTCCAAAATGTAAAGGAGAGTATAAGGGTGAGGGCTGGACAATACTTATTAGTCTTTGTATAACTGAAGCTCAATCTTTCAAATTCACTGCAGCATTGTTTATACTATCAAAATATTAGAAATAACCTCAATGTTCATTACTAAAACAACAGTCATGCAGTGATTATGTAGTTGTTAAAAAGAGTAAATGTAAGTGGTATACACTGACATGGACAAATTACAACGTTGTGTCCAACCCCCACCCCCAAATCAAGTTACAGAAAAATATGTAGCCATTACATACAAGTTTTACAAACATGGCATGTAATATTCTGTACATACAGGTATTCACGGGACTAATTATCACCATTTTAGGACAGTGGAATTCTTTATGGATTCCTTAAAAGAGAAAGTAAGGAAATCAACTAGAAGAAATCACAAAAGATATTTACCATCTAATGTTGAACAGTGGGTGCGCAAATGTGTTTTATTATAGAATATTTTTGTATATTTGAAATATGTAAAATTAAGTGATTTCAAATTATTCACTAAATAATGTTCAATGATAAACTCTTAGGATTTTAAACACTTAAGTTTTCTCCTTTCTTGCTTTGATCAGACAGAATTTTAAAGGCACAAATCAGTAGTTTTAACTATAAAAAAATCTTTTTTATAACAGGAGCCTATAGGAGACTGTTCTGCATGGCCTGGGCCCAGCTCCCACTCGGAGATGCAAAGGACCCATTCTCCCGTGGGGAATCAGGCCTGCTTGGTACCTAGGCTGCTTTGAGACTTGCTTTTGCTAAAACTCCCTCACCCTGAACTGAGGCAGCAAGTGCTTACTGCAACTTCCTAAAGTCTGTGCTAAACCTCCCCAGTGAGGAGTGTAACCAGTTTAATCACTTTTCCCTTTGCATTGCAAACATCCCTCTTCTCTGATGTGGGCAGCAGCAGCACCTCCTTTGTTTTCTGTGAAAGGTGACCACCTAAAGCGAACCTGTGCATAGTAAATAAGGATCATCATGTAATGTGCCCAGAAAAGCAATAAGGTCAATTAAGTCAAGGGCTGATGCTGGGAACTGCCCTGCCTGGTTTCAGGAGCTGTAACCCCACCATGGCTAAGGCTGAGTGACCTTCGGACCATAAGCCACTAGGGAGACAAAGCTTATCTCCCTGGCAGGGGCGCTGCCTCTGCTCCTTTTACTTCCCCCTGCCTGGCCCCCAATGCTTGATCAGTTAGCCAATGACGGATAAGATTCCTCAAGGGAGGGATGACCTAAGACAGGCACAATCACGGGGCCCCCCCAGGAAGGACTTGGGGGCTACAGAGAAGGGGTCATGGACCCTTGCCCCTTGGTTTTGACATAGCCTGAGTCCTCATTCTGTCTGTAAGAAGTTTCCTAATCTCTTGGCTGCCTTACTTCTCTCACCTGACTTAAGCCTGAGACAATGACTTAAGCCTGAAACAATGCCAGTGGTGGATGCTGCCCTGTGCTGGAAAGGGCAGGTTCCCTAGGGCAATCAGACCTAAGAAAGAATATGTAAAATCCTGTGAAACCTGCTTTGTTTAGAATGCTCTCAATTAAATGATAAGGGTCCAAGTAGGAAGTGAGTTTGTTCCCCAAAGTTTTATGTCCGTTTAACTATCTGACCCTGAGTCAAAATATGCCCTCAGAGTTCTTTGTATGTTATCTATTGTTTGATCCTTACTGCCTGATAATGATTAATGAGCTTTACTATACAACCTGTACTCCTAAGCAAATTGAATCCAATAAAAGCCTCCCAAGGCAAGGGTCTGGGCGCTCTCCTCTCCAGGGGTGGCCTAGGAGCTCTGAGGCTTTTTCTCCTCTTGAGAGAGAAGCCATGCCGTCCCTTTTCCTCCACAGGACTCTGTAGTCTGTGTGAATCTCTGGTATCTCATCCACAATGCGGCGGACCCCACGAGCCAGGGTCCCCATCAGTAGCCTACAAATTAACATGCTTGATTTTTTTTTAATTTGAAAAAGTAATGCAAGTTTCTGAGTTTAAGACTTTTATTAATTTAACATGTAAAATTTTATTCATGATGAAATAACCAACAGCACAGCACATTAATATTTGTAGAAAAGCAAAACCAGCGTACAGATACCTTACTCCATTGTTTGTTTGTTTTCAAAATTTACCTCATGAGCCAACATCCTGTATAATTCTTCTTTTGTGATAGCTAGTCGTTCCCTGTCAATGCTGTCGACAACGAGAATGATGAACTAGAAGACAATTCAAGAGAAAGAAAACTGAATGGGATGTTGAAGTTTTCTGCAAAACTACTTCCAAGTGAGAAAGCCCTTTCTTCACATGGCATCAACATTACCAGAAAACGGTCCACTGCTTTGCCATCATAAAGAGTTTACGTTACATGGAATCACATCAACACACACAAACTGTGCCCAATTTTATTTTAAAAAAGAAATGTTTGAATATATAATGTTCTGCAACCCTAAGATTTATTCTAAAAAGTAATCAAAATTAAAAAAAAATCATGGTAAATAACTTCTGCTAAACCTTAAAAGTAATCTATAATCATTCATTTAGGCAATCGATAATTATATGTAACCCAGTCTCCTGTCTACTAGAAAGAAGTACACAAGCTAGTTTGAGAAAAAACATTTCTAAATAAACTAATGAATAAAAAAGCATTTTAAAAATAACAGTATCAACAATAAAAGTGCAAGAAAATGTGCTAAACAGAAACATATGTGCTTGGGTGTTAACATGCTAAAGAGGAAGCAAGTGAATTCAAAGTTCAGCAAAGAACACGGGACGCAGCAGTTGGGAACTGTGGATATGAAGAAAGATGGGTCTCACACATTAAAAACAAGAGTGTCTCCAATAAGAAAAATAAGACGATATAACAATAAAGGGCTCCTAAGTGAACATCTTATGCAGAAGAAACAATTAAGAAATGAGATGAAATGATGTTAAGGATTATAGTACAGAAAGTGATGCAAAATAAACCAAGACAGGAAGGGTAGAATCAGATTACTCAGATGACTGTTAAACTGGGGAAAGAGAGAACTAAGGTAATCTGAACATAAACTGAGAGGGCTTAGAAAGGAATAAAAAAAAAAAATAGAAGAGATAAATTTAAGAAACATGGAAAAGTTATAATTGAAATAACTTTACGTTAATGAGAGTAAGATGTCAGAAATTAGTCACCAACTGTAACTCCTTGTATTATAATGGAGACACTGCAGCATCTGGATGACTCCTCGAAGTAAAGAATTTAAGAAACAAGATGACGAAGGTGAACAAAGACATCAGGGTGCACTACATAGATAATAAGATCCCTCCGTGGAATCTAAGATTGCAAATGCTACGTGCTATACTGGTGTGCTGCAATAAAGGCCGAAGATTTTTGTAGAAATAGTTTATTGAAAGAGCATTTCATGCAAATAGCATTAGTAATAATGTATGTCTTTCTGGACCCATGCTACGTCAATTTTCAGCGATTTCAATAACTACCCTTTTGTAATGCTATAAATGTCCATGAATCAGCAAGAATCAATTTTGATTTGTTTATCAAAGATACCTGCTCTTTTTACACCTGCAATTCATTGTGAGCTTTGAAAAAGTACCAACAACTATACCGTGGAAACAGTCATAATGCTAAAATGTTCTTCCTTATTTTCCAACATATTTTAGCTTTGGAATGTTATTTTACTGGAGATATACACAAATATATATATATTAATTAAGCTAACATGTTACTGTAATATTTGCTTACCAACCTATCCTCCTCAGCAAATAAAAAATTAATTGCTACCACAACTGCTGAATATCTATGATACACCATTTTGGTTTGATTAGCTATTAACTGCACTAGAATATATACACACATATACGTATGTTATTACAACATAAATCTAGAGGAATACATGTTTTTATTTAAAAAGGCAACATCGTTCCACACCCCTCCCCTCCAAAAACACACTCAACTTAAGAGGCTTCATTTTAGAAAAAATAATTGGTTTGGTATACTTCTTTGTAAAGAAAAATTATGAACGCAATTGTTTATTAACATTCTAAAAGATAAGCCTCTCTCAACAGCATTACATGTTTATTTATGTGTGCAGTCTGCCTCTAAGAATATCATCAGAAATAAACATACTCTAGATCTGTTCCCCGAGCTGGCTCTGAACTTGTGACTCAGAACTCCGGCGGCTGGCCTGCAAATCCACTTTTTTCAATTAAAATATAATCTCACAAAATTTTTAAATGTTCATGTTATTCCCAAATCTTGTATTAAATTATGCCTCAGGTATTTTATTTTTATTCTTATGGGAACTTGAGAAAGCTGGTATGAACTTTACCCTTATGTCCAATTTCCCCACCAGCGGAGACACTGCAGATCATGGGGAGAACTGACTGAGCCCTGCGTGCCGGTGAGCACTCATCTAGTAACAGTTCTCACCACTCTTTCTACTTGCTTGTCTTTAATTTGAAAACCTCAGATTCCTCATCAAAAGAAAAAAAGAACTTATTAAAAACAACTGTCATTATGTCTTAATCATTTCCTGGGTTTAGTCTGGTTCTGTTTTTTGTTAAAATTTACTTGAACAGCAACTTCAGCATACCTCTGTGTTTGAGTAGTACGTGTTCCAGGACGACCGCAGCGACTCCTGCCCCCCGATATCCCACATGAGAAAATGAGTGTTCTTGACAACTATTTCTTCCACATTGCTTCCTATGGTTGGAGATGTGTGAACCACTTCATTCATTAAGCTGTTGAAAAAGATCATAAAAACTCTTTTGTGAATCTTGAGAACCTGAAGCAAGTTTTAATCTCTATATTTCACAGGAATCAATATTCCCTATTTGTACCAGTGATGGTAACCATAAACATCAAAATTAGAATCTTACAGAACATTTGTGCAAACAAATATCTAGACAAAGAACAACTCCTGAAGCAAAACTGTTGTTGTTGTTCTTTTAATGGCATAAACTACAGACTTATCTGGATAGAAGGGAACTCTATGGTGTGAGTTTGCATTTCTGTGGCCGAAATTTTAATACCACCCAGGGCTTATTGTCAGTTCCAGCAGAACCAGCGCTCCATCCTGAAGACCAAGTTTCTAGGTGATGGTGACACTGATGCTTACAAAGCAGCGACCATGGAATGGTAGGCCATTTATAATTCTGAAGACTCTCTATGTGAGAAAATTGAGACTCGGCTCAGCCATAAAAACCAGTGCAGGCCTATTAACCTCAACTACAGTCTTAAAAAGATAATGCTATGGAGCAAATGAAAATTTTAATTAAAATTAATTCTAAATATATTTGGTACACTGATGCTCATGTCACACATATTATCATAATCATTCATTAACCACATTAATTTATGCAACAAATATGTACTTGCCTACAATATGCCAGTAGTGTGTTGAAAGAAGTTTGCAAACCTCTTTTAGGTATTATATATATTTTTGAAGCCATGTACAAAATTATTTCAACAACACTGACAAGATTTCTGAAATGCTTTTATTTGATGTTTAAAGACAAAGTCATATTAAAATACATAATGGCCAATGATTGTTTTAAAGAAAAACAAGTAGCTACTCAGCTCTGAAACAACAGACATACTTAGTAACTTTCAGAGAAGTAGCTGAAAGGTATGTTAAGCACTGCTTAAGGGAAGAATTTCTGGAGAGCCATCAAATGATTCACTTAAGATGAGGTGAGAAGACTAAGAACCACATAATGTGCACTGTATTTTTTATAACTACTTGTTAAAATGCTTGAGACGTAAATCCATTTTCATTGCTTAACAAGGATCATTTCCTTGGCAGTAAAAGGGTAATGGGAAATACTTTGACAAGTAGACTGATGGGTTGTTAAACATTCCCTAAAGCATAAATGTATTTCTCTGAAAGTCTAAAGCTTTTCCCTGTTGCAAGCTACTAAAGCAGTACTTTCAGGGGAGATCATTTCTTTTGATTTCACGAGTCTGGCTACGTAAAACAATTCCAGATCTATTCGGAGTAGGCACGCTTCCTAGAGACCATAATCTATTTACATGAACCTCAGTATGATAACAGCTAAGCGAAATGCACTTACTCACCTCACTCTGACACTACAATGTGTGCTTTACTTACTCTACTTTAGTGTTAATTCTTTCTTTGGATGCCAGAAAAAGAGTTTGTGAAGGCTTTAACAAATGTGTAGCGGCTTACCTTGTTCACTTTTGCATAAATTTTGTGTTTGTTAAAATACAAAACCATATGTTCAACCTTTTCCATTATATTGTAATAATACCTTATTCTTATTACTTATACAAAATTAGTTCTAATAACTAAAATAATGAAAACTATTTTAATGAACACCTATACTTACAATTGATAAAGAATGGTGGTTTTCCCTGCATTATCCAGTCCCACTATAATCACCTTGTGTTCTAGAAAAAAAAAAAAGCAAACCATTAACATTTAACCCTGCTACATATTACAATTACATGGTTTCAACAATGATTATTAGTTAGCTCTCTAATGAGAATCATTCCCTGAGTACTTATTACTAGATTGTTAAAATAAAGGAAGAAAAGAGAACTTTATGACGTTAAGACCTTCTGCCTTGAGAGATGCAAGCTATTATGATATTCTTCACCCAGTTTTCTTACACAGGAGTGCAGAAGACAGTGGGAAGGACACAAGAACTTCGTCCGTTCTACTGAGTTGGGGGGAAATTCAAATACTAGTGTTGACATGACATTGTAACTTAAAATGTAAGTTTTTTAAAAAAAATGTTTGACACACACACCTGCTTGCCTTTTCTATTGATCAAATTAGCTTTTTCTTAAGTTGTTTTTACACCTGGAAGTTTTCCTACCCATGAACTCCAAGAGTTTTTTTCCCCTTTCATTTAAAAATCCAATTTAAGACATAAATCTGAAAAGTTTCCCATAGCTAATAAAATACATATTCTCAACCAGTTTTTCATCACTTCCATTGATTTACAAGTAAATACACAATTACTTAATCTGTGATGGGTTTTTCCCATCTGGATTTTACAACTCATTTGAACAGGTACTGCATGAGCTCTTGGTGCAACAAAAACCTCTTCCTTCTCTTCCTCCTCCTGGTGTCATGCACTGACAGGCACTTCTTTCACAAGCAGTTTAATTATTCTGTTAAGTGACAGATATTCTGAAATCTCCTTTGAACACAGAAAAGAACACTCCAGACAACATCTTTTCTAGAGTTTAACCCTTACAGAATATATTAAAGATCGCTCTTACCCAGGGCAGAATGCTTCAGAAATCTACCAGTGAATATCAACAGGGTATGTAAGGAAGCTAGCTGCCTTTAGAACCACGACACAGCCCTGGATGGTGTGGATCAGTGGATTGAGTGCAGGCCTAAGAACCAAAGGGTCGCTGGTTCCCTTCCTAGTCAGGGCACATGCCTGGGTTGCTGGCCAGGTCCCCAGTGTGGGGTGTGTGAGAGGCAACCATACATGGATGTTTTTCTCCTTCTCTTTCTCTTTCCCTTCCTCTCTCTCTAAAAATAAATAAATAAAATCTTAAAAAAAAAAAAAAAACCCACAACACAACTGATCTGCAGCCATTGATTTGACACAGTTCATATCGGAACACTACTCCTCTTGTTAACCTTTCATGAATGTCAACATTCTCATTACATACCTAATCAAATGTCAGGTCATATTTCCACTCTAAAATGCTAACACTGCATGAGTCAAAAAGAGGGGCCATAACTTACAGACAAGTTCTTAGGTAACAAACCATCTCTGTATCTTCTAACGATCTCATTCGACAAGCACGTTAATACAGCAGGGCAAACCACACCATCATCTGGAAGAGCTGTTACCACTATGGCAGAAACTGCTTTGTAAAACAAAACAAAGCTCATCTGCTTCTTATAACTCACTGTAATTCTTCTTTTCTAACTCTTTTGGTTTATAGACCCTGATTTCTAGTGGAGCAAATTCTGAAGTGTTGCTGTTTTTCTCCCTTACAGTACAAGAACGAGAGCATTCTTATCAGTGGAGCAACAATCACTTCACCTGGCACCAAGCATTCTAAATTTTGGTGACAGCTGGAAACCACCTGCCTAGCATCTGGAGACCACTGGGGTCCGTGAAGACATGGAAGTACCCTTAGTCTAAAGGTAAGCTAAATGTGGGTGCACCAAAAAAATTATTGCTCAGCAACTTAAGTGAACAACCAGGGCCATTTGCAAATAGTTCTGTTCCTTGCATCACATTTTGTATCATGATGATCAGAGAATCGAACGCCTGTGATGGCAAAACTCATAAATAATACAACATTCTGAAAGAGAGGTTCCCAATTTGAACTAAGTCAGGGGTGGTGAATCCTCAAAGTAGATAGAGTATGAATTTCATTAAAGTTTCTAATCTTTGATTAACATCTTTTTCAGATTCTTTTTTGTCCTCATTGGTAGGGAATCCCAGTAATTAAGACAAAATAAACTATTTCAATGCTCTCTTATGATAACAGTACAGACACCTACCCGTCAAGTAAACCTATCTTTTGATGTAAAATCACCATTAACAACCTCATTCTATATAAGGAAACATCAACAACAAAATAGAAACAGCTAAACGCTTTTAAATGCACAAAATAACTAAGGGTTTATTTTAATCTTTTCTTCGAAAAATCTCTTTATATACACAATGAGTGAACTCAATTTCAATAAGCATTTACTAAAAAATGTACAAAATAAAAGCTGTTTATATTCTGTTGCATAACTGTAATTCTTCCTTCAAATGCCTCCGTTTTACTTAGCTGCTATTTGAATCTGTCAGTGACCAGAGATGTCAGTTCACAAATGTTAATGAAGTTAGTAATCATGTGCATTCTCCTTATGAGCAGAAAATAGAAGGATGTGTTGATTTAAATGTCCACGAGTGGTGTCTAGATTAATAAAACATAAAGTTACTTAAAAGTGTTGCTGAATCTGAGCGGTCTATCAAATTTCCACATCAATACATCTAAAAGTGGAACTACTATCATGAAGTGGAACCTGATGTTGTGTGATGTTAAAAACCGGGCCTCACACTTGACACTCGTAACTCTGTGGCACCTGTTCTGCACTGTTGTCCTTCTGGGTGGGCATAATCGACAGGCCACATATACTCTTATTTTATGTGCTGAAATAAAAGATTAACTAAACTATGTAACTGTCAGTGATTCCTTGGAGACTAGCCTTGATAAAAATAATTTCCTATACCTGGCATAGTTAACTAAAGCAGACAGACGCTCATAAATTTGTACTATTTGTATTACCCAACAAAAATTTTTGTTTATCTAATAACTTTTAAAAAACTCTTAAAATATATCAGTTATGGTACAACTCAGTCACAATTAAGGTGAGAAAGAATCTATCCCAAAGGTCAAATTTCATAATCAGCTGCCAGATAAACATTAGATGTTCAACATCAGTTTTCCTTACAGAGCAGAGAGTAGAGACTTCCATTCCATTAGAATTGGAATGCCTCAAGTTGTGAGGAGAAAATTATACAATTGTATACTGTTACAACTTCAACTGATCCTCAACATGTATATAAAAGCCATATATAAACTTCTAACTCCAAATAACTCCTCTCCAAGAAAACAAAATTATTTTAGTTGATAGACTGAAACAGTCAATTCTCAGTTAACTTTAGAGCAAACTATAACATGGGCAATATTAAATTCTTCATTTAGAATAAACTGTGCAAATATAATTACAGAAAATTTACCTTCTTTAAAAAAAATCATTATTAAAATCAATGGTGTCACAGAGACTAAAATGTGTGTGCTGGGGATAGGGTTTGTACTATTTAAAAGCCTTTGTGGATAGCCAAATAATTTTAGGTTAAAACAAGACATTATCATATGTATCACAGTTATAATCAACCCAAAAGGCTGAAAAACCTGTCTGCACACTGTGAGAGTCACCTTGGGCATCACTTTCACTCGCAGCCTCTTCCAGGAGACCGGACTTCGACTCTCTCTGCAGCCAAAGTCTGAGGAGAGAGTACTTCCAATGGTACCAATCTACGCACCTCCAGAGCCTGACAGAAAGCATGTTTATTTATACTAAATTAAGGAAAAAGTCCAATCTCAGAGCTTTTGTTTAATTTTGATCAAACACAGCGTGTACACAGAAGTTTCTCTGCAGTCTTGACTATAGGGTTTGTTCCTTTGGACCTGCTAAAAAGCTGGCTCATGTTTTTTTGTAAGGGGCATGAAGATAAAGATTAGACAGAATTCGGTTTCAAAAGAAAATTAGTAACAGCACCTGTTTGTAGACAAATAACTGGTAAAATATGGCTAACAAGAAAAATGATTGAAAGAAGTTTCTCTTAACTCGATTAAAAAAAATTTTACTAAACTCAATTTGTAGTTTTAGTAGATACCAGCTCCCCGCTCAAAAAAGTTTGTAGACTAACACAAGTATTAGAGAAGCACTAAATATGGACAGTATTAATACCTTGTGAAATACTATGTTAACATTTATTTTATATTGTTAAAGTGTGATAAAATGATGAAGTTTTGCCAACAAAGTCTGTAAATAACTCCATAACTAAACAAATAAAAATACCCTAA
>PVIA01010372.1:0-52327 GCA_004024845.1 Tonatia bakeri | reverse complement strand
CCCCCCCCCCCCCCCCCCCCGTTCAGTGCATGGCTCGCTGCTCAGTCCCATTCTCGCTGGACGCGGGGAGTCCCATTGTCACTGAAGAAATGATTTGACCCAGGGCTGTGCAGCCTCTGGGTATCTCTGGGCCACACTGGAGGAGGAAGAGTTGTCTTGGGCCACACAGTAAATACATTGCGATGCGTAACAAAGATATTTCAGTGTTTTAAGTAAATTTACGGTTTTGTGTTGGGCTGCATGCACAGCTCTCCTGGGCTGCCGGCGGCCTGTGGGCTGCAGGTCGGACACCCCTCATTAACTCTTTCGGTGTCTTTGTGCATAGAAGGAAGATCCCGTCTTTGTTGTCTTTCTACCTTGGCGGTAAAATGAAAAAGTTTTGGAAACCCATGGACTCAAAGTTTCTTGACCTAGAAACACACAAACTACCAAAACTGGCTTTTGGAAGATGAAAGATTTGAACAGACCTTTAAAAAGTAAAGAAACAGAGTTAGTAAGCAAGCACTTCCAACAGGCTTTGTAAATGGGTGAATAAACTTCTTATTTGTGCACCTGTACAAATACTCAGCTGTAGGAGAAGGGAAGCTGACGCCTGCGACAGCGCAGGTGGGCCTGGGAAACATGCGGGGGGGAGGAGCCAGACACAAAGGCCACGTGGCGTGTGGCTATGTGGGGATGAAGAGGAGGTTCCTGGTCGGCGGGGCCCGTGGGAGGGGCATTTGAGACCGGGATTCTCCTCTGGGCGGTAGAAATGTGTGGTCAGCGAAGATGGTCACACAGCGTAGTGACTGTACTTGAAAATGGCAAGTTTTGTGTTGTGTGAACTCTATTTCTGAATACACACACACCATGAAAACGTTTCTGAAGACTACTGCAGGAACATGTGTGTTTAATGCATGTGTTTATGCAGCGAACGTCTCTCTTGTGAATAGGCTCGCGGAAGTAGATACTGTGGATGCGTTTCAGGGTCGTCAGAAAGACTGTATCATTGTCACGTGCGTCCGTGCAAACACCATGCAAGGTTCGATTGGGTGAGTAACTGCTGTCCATTTTCCCAGCTGTGAGGTTAATCCACTGTCGGTTCTGCTTGCCCTGGTACGTGTACGTGAACCCGTGACACGGTGTGAGTCCATTCTGTTTTTAGTGAGAGTGAATGCATCATTGGATCCAGCATGTTTGCGGGGGCCTGCTCCTCTCCCACGGGATGTGTCGTGTCGTGACGTGGTTTTTTCTCCTTTCAGTGTTTTCTGCTTTGGCTGAGTTTGTTCACCTTAACCACGGTCAGCTCACTTCCAGAGAGGCCAAGGGGGTGCAGTGGGTGTGCTGTGGGTGACAGAAAGCTCCCCTAAGTCTCAGAGCACTGAGGTTTTGCCTCTCGTGAGTGACAGGTGAAATTTACCGGTTGTAAATATGTTTAATTGCTCTTAAAGAAAACAGTCACAGATGTCGTCTCTGCTCCTGCCTGGAGGTGGTCTGCGTGCACACGTGGAGGCCGCCCATTTCAGGACCATCTGATTGGACGTTCCATCTGCATTGTGCAGCAGATCCGCCATTTCTGAGCGTTCTTTGCATCTAGTGTTGCATTTGTTTCTGTACTTGTTCCACAGCATTTTAGTGCTCTCAGATATGTTTAAATTTAAGGCTCATTGATCAAGTCCCGTATTTTTAAGACATCTTTCAGGTTTAGAAGTCATACTGTTCAGATTCCCAGTATCTCATTCAAGTCAGAACAGGGCACCGACAGGCACATCGGCTGAAGGATGGCACTGGGGGTTCTGTGCACTGTCTTCAGTGGAACTTGCCTGTGCCAGAGGCCCTGCGTTGGGAAGAAGTGGAGAAAGCACCGTGCCTTTAAAAGTCAAAGGAGCCTATGGAAAACTGTCTAAAACTGCCTGCATCTCACCCACACTGAAACCACTGAGACACTGTAGAGAGAAGTAACTTTCTTTTCGATTTCCTAGGTTTCTGTCAAGTTTGCAGAGACTGAACGTCGCCATCACACGAGCCAAGTACAGCCTCTTTATCCTGGGCCACCTGCGGACCTTGATGGTAAGTGCAGTCTTGGAGACCAGGGGCCGGCGCGCTGTTGTCACCAGTAGTGGGGTGAGGTTAGTTTTCCTTGCCCGTCAGCATAGGGGTAGTGCAGGGGCCCACAGAGACATGAAGTGGGAGCCTCCTCCCTGTCCTCCAGCAGCTTCTCCCTGGAGCTTCCATCTGCAGAGGCCACTCCCCTGCCTCAGCCCAGGGTCCAGGTAGCCATGGCATCCTCTCAAGGTGGCCTGGTAAAAAAAAGTTGCACCTACGTTCTAGGGTTGTTTAGGTGATGTTTGCAGTGCTCGAACTACTCAGTGTGGCTGTCGTCAGTCCGGCTTACTGCCACAGTGAGCAGGTCCAAGCGTGTGCTTGGGTCTCCTTCTGCCCGGGCACTTGGCGCAGGGCTGCTGCTGCGTCCCTGGGACCTGGTGCAGATGCTCCTTTTGGGAAGGCGACGGGGCTTGTTTGGTAGAGAGCCATGCAGCGGGATTGCTGGTATCACAACTGGCTGAAGCATGTATTTGCTCCTTGCCTCATTGGGGCAATAGCTTCCCGCTTTTCTGATTTCTCTGACAGTCAGGAGTTACCTTAGCAGGGATTTCCCCACGCTGGTCAGCACCACCAGAGGGCGCTCAAACACAGTCCTTCTCTCTCTCACTCCCTCTGGGGTCTTCGGCTTCTGCTGTTTGCCCCCTTGAAAGAGTTTTTTCAGCCTGTGTACCTCCTGTTTTTAAGTGTGGCTAAAGGCTTTGTTTCTGGTGTATTGTAAGTTCTGACAATTACAAATGAAGGTTTTAAAAATAAATCTAGTACATCACTCTCAAGTGTGTGCAGTGGCATGGAGATCAGTATTCTTTCTGCTCCGTGACATATACTTCCCTCATTCTTGTTGAGGATAAAATTGAATGGGGTTATACATTTTCATGATTAAAAACCTTTCCGTTGCTTTTCTGCCACACAAATTTATATATAAATTGAAAGTTAGAAAAAAACTTTTTCACAGCTGTTTGTCTGAACTGTGAAGGAATGGCTCTGTACTTTTTTTGCAAATTCCTGTGAATCTGTGGTTACCCTAAAGTAAAAGACTTTTAAAAAATTTTTGTGTGTGTGTGACCTGAAGGATCTGAATGTTAAAAAGGATTTACTGTCACTTGAATAATGTATTACAATGACTGTTTTTACACAGCTGCATTTTGATCACGTTTAAACCTAAAAAGTAGAGCGTGCGTTGCTAGAGCCATGTCTCTCAGCGGTGCCATGTTCAAGGAGCTCTTGTGGGCACCCCAATTTGCACTGCCCCTTTTATTTGGCACCCAGGGGTTCTCTCGTGGCTGCACCCTGTGGTCAGAGGTGCACCCCATGGTGAGACGGGTGGACGGGCGCTGCTGTGACGGAGAAGCACAGAGCAGAAGGGCGGGGGAGCCCACGAGGATGTAGGGAATTGATTCTTGTACAGCGTTCTTCAGCGCCCCCTTTAGAGAGTCTCTGCACACATTTGTATACATCTGCAGACCACTGACCTCTAGCCATGGCATTCTTCACACCCACCTTGCTATCGGGTGTTCCAGCTTCTGTCGTCTTGGGGGCTGCTCCGTTGTTCCTGTTCTTGAGCTCCGTCTCCCTTATAGAAATGGGATCAGTGGTTAGGGTGCTTGGTTTCTTCTGCGAAACCAATAGTAATAGCCCCTTCTCAAAACAGTTTTTGCAATCTTTGGATGGGGTTAGACTCCACGTAGAGGTGCGGGGGACTTGGCCGCAGTAGCAGTCGATTATCTGCTTCTGCCTGTGTCTCGGCCACGGGGGGGGGGGGAAGGAGGGGATGGAGCCCTAGAACCACTCACGTGGGCCTGTCACGGGCACGTGGTTGCGTGACTCCTGCGGAGCTCACACACCCCGTGGAGTCAACGGTGCTGCCGTCATGGATCTGGTCCGGGAAGCCATCGGTTATGACATGCAGCGTTACTCAGTTTGCTGCTCTTCAGCTGGGAACAACACCTGGTTTCTGCTGGAAACTGTCATTTTATATTTGGTGAAGGAATTCTTTTAGACTTATCTAGGCAGATTTTTATCGCATCACTCATGCTGATACATAAAAAATACAAATGAAGCGAATTAGGTTCAGATATTCTTAAAAGTCACTCACTTTAGGTGTCGAACACTCGCCCTCTCCGAGGTCGGGACACACGTCCTTGCCTGTGCACACACTGTCTGGGTGCACTGGGTGCCGTCAGCGGGTGGTACCTCCAACTCCGCAGTCTCTGGCTTCCAGCCCCACCCTCACTCCCCAGGGTCTCGGGCTGGGAAGGCTCTGCCTGGTCAGCAGGCGTCTGTGGATAGATTTGCAGGTGAGAGCTGGGACACGTGCCTTTTTTACTTGCTTATTGATTGTGAGTCCGGGGTCGTGGTACTCAGCCCGGGCCATCCCCCCAGGAGGCTGTGCATGGCACCACCTGGGCCAGAGGCTCGGGCTTCAGGGTTGGGATGGTGCGACATGGTGAGCGTTTAGAATCAGTACAGGAAACATGGCTGTTTACAGCCAAGGAGCCGGCGCAGAGAGGCCCAGTGACCTGGTCCCGTCAAGATGATGCTGCATGTGCAGCGACCCTGTGCCCTCTGCCTCCTGGGCGGCAGCGTAAGGCTCGGGGCAGCCGGGCCCTTCCCTCCCTCCTCAGCCTGTGTCTGTCTTTCCCCCTCAAGCTCACTCTGTCCTCTTTCTGTATGTTGCTGAGGAGACTGCTGCGGGGAAGAGAGGAGAGACGTGCAGGCAGGGAGGGGCGGGGTTCTTTCCTCAGATGCTCTTTTAGAACCTTGGAGTAGGACTTCAGGGGATGAAGATACTGTAGCTCTCTGGAGTTGGGGAGGCCTTTGGGAATTCGATGAAAGCTATGGACCTTTTTCTAGAATAGCTGTAGGCACTCAAAAGTTAGGGCTTTCTGAAGCCAAAGCCGCCTTCTCCTGATGCCGTTAGCCTGGCCACGAGACAGGTGAGACTGGATCTGCAACACCCGGGGAGCTTCCCGGGGTGACAGGCATTCTCTCTGCACTGTCCAGCATGTGTGTCACTGGTCACACGTGATCGCTGAGCACTCGCAGTGTGGCTGCTGCCACTGAATTCTTAATTGTATTTCAGTTAGTTAGTTGACATTGAAACAGCTTCACGAGGTTGCTGTCCGGGCCTCAGGGCCGCTTGGGCCGCTCTCCTTGGCCAGGACGACTCCTCTCTGCAGGGCTTCATTGGGCCGGCGCCGGCTGTTTCCCTTTCAGCCTGTCTAACAGTGATGGGTTCTGGAGAATCTGTGTGCAAAAGTCTGCTTCTTTCTTTGTTCTGAAACGAAGCTGGACCCCTGTGCTTCCCGAGCACGTGAGTGTTTGTTGGAGTGTAACTCTTCCTTCTCTTGCTTTCAAGGACAATCAGCACTGGAACCACCTGATTCAGGACGCACAGAGGCGCGGCGCCATCATCAAGACCTGCGACAAAAACTATAGACACGATGCAATGAAGATACTGAAACTCAAGCCCACGCTGCAGCGAAGTCTGACCCACCCCCCCGCCCTGGCCCTAGAGGGCTTCAGCCCCCAGGGCGGCTCCCCCAGCAGCAGGCCCGACAGTGAGATTATCAAGGCACTGTTTGCGTCTTTCCTGAATGCCACGTCCCCTGACTCTAAGGAAGCTACTGTTACCGCTGCTGCCAAGGACCCCGAGAGGCCTCCGGTTAAGGACCAGCTGCGGGACCCACGACTGCTTAAGAGGATGGGCCTGAGCTCTGAAGCGCAAGGGAAGTGCCTGATGGATCCAGAGCCCTCAAGCCCCCAGCACCAGGGAGCAATGCCTCCCTTGGGCGAGCCCGGCTTCCCTGTGAGCCCCCAGGTGCTGAGCAGCACCATGGAGTGGTCCACGGCCACAGGGAGCATCCACAGACCACACGCGCTGTGTGAACCTCCTGCTGCCAGTGCCACTGCCACAACGACAAGTTTGTATGACCAGGAGTGGGGGCCCAGCCACCAAAGAGACGCCGGGGCTTTCAGGGACCAGGAGATGCCTAGCCCTGTGAACCATTGCCCCAAGAGGAACTCTGGCCAGGACAGGAGACCGGAGGAGGAAGAGGACAGCCGTTCAAAGAAGAGGAAACTGTAGGAAAGCGGGGGGATGGACCCGGTCTGCCACAAGCGCCATCACCAGCTTCAGGTGGCCGGCCAATAGGACTATCCAGATAAGACTTGTGGTTCCTCAGAGGAGTGTGTGCGCTGCTGGGACTGTGGGAACGCAGCCTGACCCCGGGGCCTTTGGGTCACCCTCGGCACCTTCCTGTCCATCGAAAACCCTCCCAGAGGGCATGCGAGTGTCAGCTGGGATGCCCAAGGATGTGGGCTTGAAACACCGGTCTCTTGTTCTCCTGGAAAAGGGTTGGTCCCACTGAGTGCGTGCCATAGAAGCTGAAGTTCACATTTGTATAGCAAATGGCAAAGTCGTTTTAAAGTTTAATCTGTAGACCACTTTTCTCTTCTCTGCTTACAATCTTGATTATTTTCACCAGAACCA
This sequence comes from Tonatia bakeri, assembly GCA_004024845.1. Lineage (NCBI taxonomy): Eukaryota > Metazoa > Chordata > Mammalia > Chiroptera > Phyllostomidae > Tonatia > Tonatia bakeri. Next base: position 45,753 of record PVIA01010372.1, on the reverse strand, counting down.
ACTTTATTTTAAAAGAAGAAAGAAAAGCAGGAGAAAGACAGGCCTTCTTGGCCCTTGTGAGGCAGGTCTCTGACAGGTCAGGCCACATCTTCCTGAGGGGTCCTGGTCGCCGGGCCACCTGGGAGCCACGAGGGCAGGCCGGGCATACTGTTTCAGGCAGGAATGGAACACCTGCTCCGGGAGAAGGCTAGGAGAGAGTGCAGGTCCTTGGAGTTCAGACCAGGGTCAGAGCTGGCGTTTCCTGCGACCTTTGGGAGCTCTGTTGGCCTGTGACGGTGTGTGGTGGTGCAGTGTCTCTGGTGCGGGGCCTGGCCCCCCGTGGGGTGGGAGAGACCTGAACAGAGGGGCAGGTGCCAAGTCTTAGAGCCCAGCTTCCCGAGCACGCACAGATCACCCTGGGACTATCCCATGTGAGAGCGCGCAGCAGCAGCGGCTGGCAGTTGTGGAGCCAGGTTCGGGGCGACGCGCTCCACCCACCAGCTGATGACGGGGGGAAACAGGCCCTGGAGCTGGATGGTCCCTGCTTGAAACCTTCCTTGTTGTCTGCCTTTTAAGCAGACAGGGCTCTGCACTACTCAGAAGTTTCTACCGAAGTAGATTACTGAGAGTTCTTTAAAAAGCAGCGTTTGGTTGCTAAAAGTCTCAGCACCGCACTTTCCCATGACCCGTGTCCCCTCCCTGGTGTCCAGACAGCGCTCCGGTCAGTGCAGAGCACGCCCTCCCCATCGCTGGGGAGAGATGGTCCTAGCTGAGCCGGAGAGGGCGGTGCGGGGTGGGGTCGGGCCCTGCGAGCCTCGTGCGTGTGCCTGGGCACCAGGTCTCATTGCTGCTTTAAGTTTACTTCTTTGCAGCCTTGGTAAAGTGCTCGGTTGAGCAGATCCTTGCAGTGGTGACCATTTAAAATTAAAAACGCTGTGAGCTGGTGCAGGAGGTGAGACTCCCGGTTGCAGTGAGGACCGCAGGCCTGAGCAGCGTCACTTCCCCGGAAAGCTCGGCACCTGCCCGCCTTGGCGCATCCCCCACTGGCCCGCCCGGTCTGGTGGTGCACAATCCAGTCGGGACCCACGCAGCCCTTCCTGAGGAGCAAGCCTGCGCCCTGAGCCCCTCCCGGCAGAACGGGCCTGCCTGGCCTTGCCCTGGAAACCGTTCCTTGTTTAGTTGGTAAAAGCATTTGTATAAAGCCCTTCACGTGTGTCGCAAGGCCTTTCTCGACATGGCTGTCACTCACAGCAGTGTCGTTGCGGGAGATCAGTTCACTGCAAGGTGAGAAAGGGCTTGTGGCTACGTCCTCACCCGGGCATGGCAAGAACCTGTCTTCTTTCCCTGTCTGTTCTTTCATCACGAGTGGGTTTCGCTCTGCTTCTTCGGTGTAACTGGCCTTGGGTTCATTGTGCACAGTTCACGTTTCATGCAGTATCAGGAGCCGGTTTTGATAAGTACATGTCAATAATCTGTAAATGAGTTTTATAACCGAAATGCACTATTTTCTGAAGCTAGTTGTGCACATTATAATTTTTTGCTGTAGCTTTGACTTTTCTATGCTCTGAATTCTTAGCAGGGATTTGGCAAATGTTCAATCTGTTCTCTTTGTTAAAACCTAAATTTTAAGAGAAAATAGCAGAATTAAAATGTGGAAACACGACTGACATGGCTTAGGAGTTCTGTGTTGATGATCTGAGGTGCGGCGTCCTTCCCAGGTGACCTGCCAGGCCTGCCGCTGGACTCGTCTTATTCAGGTTTGTTCTTCAGCCCCCGGCCCCCTCCTCTGGCTTCCCAGCTCTCTCTGGAGTCTTGTTTGGAAGGTATGGAGGTGTACGGCCTGGCCAGCCCACCATGGTGGTGCGTCAGACACCCAAGTTTGGTCCACTGGGAACGCTCGCTCCCCAGAGTTAGGCCGAGATTGGGGGTGGGGGAGAGTGAACAGTGACCCATGAAAAGAGCTCTTGGGGCACCCCCGACGGAGGGCAGGGTGTAGACATCCCGGTCAGGGCTGACTGCTGATGGCTGCAGACCAGAAAGCGCTTTATAAAAGTGGGGATGTCCAGGAGTGCAGGCTTGCCAGGCCGTGCCTGTTCAAAGGCTCACGCCCTCGACCTTGGCGTCACTGTCCCCAGGGCAAGGGAGCAGAGCCTCCCCGGGTCCCTGGCTCATTCCAGCTGGTTGCACAGATTGCCTGGGAGGGGAGGGGACATTTGGGGAGTCGCAGGGCACAGGGAGCACACCCTGACCTGCTGAGAGATGCAAGCCCTGCAGTGGCCTGTGCGCAGGAGCTCCTCCCAGTTGGAGCGGTGATTTCCACAGTCCCTCTGACCGGCGAGCAGCCAGCCCCTCTCATTGTTTGAGGAATAAACAGTCCAAGGAGGAAGCTGAAACCGAGTTTCAGCTTGGGTGGAGTGCGGTGTCATGCGGCACCACAGGGCAGTTTCTGTGTGTGCGGAACCCCTTTGTCACCCTTCAGGAACTGAGTTACGGTCACTGTCATGCACTTAGGGTACTTGCCACGTTAACCGGCGCCCACGGCATGGCAGGCGTCGGCCCAGTGTGCTGGCGTCCTAGCAGCTCAAGCCTCAGTGCTGTGCACGACTGCCCGTTCCCAAGAAGCACTGCTGCAGAGATGCGCTGGGTGGCGTTGTCCTCCCATGGCTGCACTCTGGATTCTCGAGGGAGCCGCTGACACCTGCTCCCCTGGGCTCTTCCCCAGGCTTCCTGGGCTAGTCATGGGAGCGAGTGGATGAGGTCCGCCAGTTGGGGCCAACTCTGCGACCTGGGGACTGGGTGTGTCCACAGTGACTCCCAGGCCACTGACGGGCAGTCCCAGCTTTTCCAGCCTGCTGTGAAATCAGTCCCATCAGTGCCCGTGAGCCCGAGGGGACGGGAGGCTGGTGGTGAAGTCTGCGCCAGCGCACTCACCACCACAGCACAAGAATCTGACCTTCCTAGGAGGAAGGGCCGCTGCGCATGCTCCCTCTGCCACCGTAGAGCACGTGGAGTCCCACACCCCCGGGATGCAGGGAGGCAATGGGTTATTACAGCTGGCCTGGTGACGGTATGGGCCACACTATCGGGGCACTGCCCGCCTAGGCTTTTTCCATCCTCACCGTCGTGCCGTGATAAGGTAGTGTTTTGAACACCCCCTTTCACAGGAGAGGAGACTGAGGAACACAGAGACGGAGCAACTTGCCCAAGGTCATCCAGGTGGCCAACTCCAGAGTGTGTGCCCTTGTGCCTTTGGGACCATCTACCCCTTCTTGGGGAGTGTGGGCACTGGGCCAGCTATGACTGGGCCACCAGCAGCACAACCACAGAGACCCCAGGTGCCAGCCAGACCCTGTCCTGCCCGAGGGGCGCGTGGGCCAGGCTGTGGCACACCTGCCAGGAGCTGGAGCCCCTCAGCCAGCAGGCTCTGGGCAGGGGAGAGAGCGCTAGGAGGGGCCGAAAGACAAAGGCTGGGCCTTCCCTGTTTCCAAAGAGCGCCTTTGACGTGCAGGGTAATGCTGCTAAGTGCTGCCCCGGAGGTTCGTGGGGGCCACACAGGCTGGTGGAGGGTGTGCGTAAAACGGGGCCGTTCCTGTTTTAGGAAGTAAGGGAAGTAGAGGGAAGGGGGACAGCTGTGCAGCTTGGTGTCGTTGGCTTGGGCTTCTCTGCCAAGACTGGGCTTGCGTCTGGTCTCGGCGGCGCCTGGACTCCGTGGCCCCGGGCAACTTGCCTGCCCACTCTGCTGACCTGTGTTGCTTCCTGCGCCCTTGCTCTGGACGGGGACAGACAGCCCACCTCCCCAGATGGAGCGGGAGCACTGGTCACGAACACGCAGGGCTGGGCCCGCCGCAGGGGTGAGGCTGGCTGCCCCCCAGAGGCTGGTCTGCAGGCCGTGGCGGCCACGGGGACGACAGCTGGGCTCTGCGCCCATTGCAGGCAGGGCGCTGGGTGATGACCCGGCTCCCTGCGGCCCTCCCCGCACATCCATCTAGCTTGGTCCTCAGGGACTTGGGGGCCCAAGAGCCTTCAAGTGGCCTTTTCCACCTGAGTCACCCACAGTTGCCTTTGGTTCTGTGACCAGGGCACCCCTGGAGCCACAGTGGCCACGGCCAGACAGCGGCTGCACAGGCGGGCAGCTCTCAGCTCTGCCCATGTCAGTGAGACTGATGCCAGGGGGGCCACAGCGTGTGGCTGTGTTCCGTGGACAAGGAGTGGAGACTGGTGTCCGAGAATGTCGGCGGTCACTTGCACTGGGTGGGGAATTGGGGGTGATTCTGACTTAGAAATCACCATCTCGCCTTTCTGTGTCTCTGACTTCTCTACAGCCGTGATCTGTGTTGAAAAAAGGAAAAATTAGCAAGCAAAGCTTTTCTTCCCCAGGCCTTTTCCCTGAACTCCTCCGGCCCGAGTTGTGCTGGGAGTTGTGGGCGGAGGAGAGGTCCCCATGGGAGTGGTGGGTAGGTTGGCCCAGCCCGTGGCACTGGGCCAGGGCCGGGCGTGCCCCTACCCCCGCCCACTCCAGCCTGGCCCAGCCTGCCAGCGGTGCCCACTGCTGCTCCCTGGATGCCCGCAGACACTGCACAGCTGGACCGGGTGGCAGAGGAGGCAGAAATTGCAGGTGCAGCGTCTGCTTATTTAGAGGAGGAGGTGGGTGGGGAGGCCTGTCCCCTAACAGCCAGGCCGTGCGGCTGAGCCCAGCTCCCTGGGGCCCTGTGCTGCAGTAGGGAGGAGGGTGGGGGCAGGAGCAGTTGGGTCCAGCCCTGGGGGCGGGTACCCCTTGCTGGGGCCCTGGTCTGGGTTAAACCCTGGGCTCTGGAGTCCGGCTGTCGTGCCTTTGCTGCTTAGTAAGTGGGACCTGGGGCAAGTCCTCCCCCAACCTCCACATCACCTCTGGTGAATTGGGTGTGGCCATCTTTCCTGTGGGGTCAGTGGTTCTTGACCTGGGGAAGTTTGCTCGCAGTTTGCGATGTCTGGGGACACCTGTGGCTATCACAGGGAGGGAGGTTCCCCTGGCACGGCCTGCTGCAGACCTATAGTGCACATGACAGGCCCCTCCCGAGAGGGCCACCTGGCCCCTGAGGTTGGTGGCACTGAGCTGGAGAAAGTTGTCCGCGGGGGAAGGCGAAGGTCACCATGCTGCGCAGTGCTGCGAACGCTGGCTGTGTGTCCCGAGACAGGAGAGGAGAGCCTCTTCTCCTCCCCTCTCAGAGCCCCACGTCAGAGGGCGCTGTGGCTGGGAGAGGACGCTGAGCTCCCTAACCTTCTCCTTTGCTCTCAGCTGCCTGTGACATGTCTGAGTTTTCCCAGTGGCCACTGGCAGCCCGCCCTCCAGCCTGCGGGCGGGCTGGGATCTGGGCTGGCCCCACTCTCGGGGGCTGAGCTGCTGCTTTGGTTTGCAGCCGCTCCTGCCCAGCCCTTGCGTGCAGGCAGGCTGACGCAGCTCTGGTCCTGGTCTGGCTGGGAGGGGTTGGGGAGGACAGCGGGGCCACCGAGGACCCTCTCCTCCCAGACCCCTTTAGAGACTCCCCCTCTGCCCAGGGAGTCACACCCAGGGTGACCCAAAGGGGGGTGTGTGGTAGAAGCTGTTGACGTCAGCCCAGAGAGCTCCTCTCTAGGGGCTCCCCCAGCGTTGGCCTGTGAACAGCTGCTCTCCCAGCAGCAGCGCTGGGAAAGGAGGCTGCCTCTCACCTCAAAGTGTGACATGCTCCAGAGCCTGCTGGGGGGCACCCCGCCATTCCATCCCAATTCCCTCCCTTCCTAAGGAGCCCACCTGCCCAGTCCCCAGATTGTGCTTCTAGCCTGGGAGCTGGACGAGAGACTGGAGGGTGGAGGTGGGTGGTGAACGACTGGACTCCCTTATGGCTTACTGCTGTGGTGACCGGGGTGAAGGCAACTTGTTTACAGATGGCGGCCTGCGTTGGTGGTTCCCCCAGGTGGGTTTGGGTCTGCTGCCCCTTGTCCTCATGTGCAGGTGGGGGTGCACGCAGGGCCGGCAGGTCCTGTTCTAGAAGGAGGCGGCCCGAGGCGGCAAGGTCCTGACTCTGCAGCCTAACGCTGCTGGAATTGGGTCTTCGTGGTGAACTGTGTGGCATGGGGGCCGAGGCCCAGGGAGGAAGGGTTTGCTTGGGTCTCTGGACTCGGGGCTGGATGCCGGGGGGTGGAGCCTATGATTTAGGAATTGCTAAGTCTGCAGGTAACAGAAAAGCCAAATTCCAGTTGTTAATCGCATCAAAGTTTATTTTTCGTCACACGGTAAGAAGTGCGGAGGTCGGTGATCAGGGCAGGTCCCCGGCCCTGCCAGGGCTTCAGGACCGCAGCTTCCACCTTCGGCCTCCACGGGAGTCTTACACCCGGTGTGGCCAGGTGGGCCCTCCCCGCAGCCTGCTGACCTAGTGGCCGGGGGTGGTGGGTGGGGGAGAGACAGCAAAGCCAGGGTCCAAACAGGGCCAACAGAGGCTGCGTGTGGAGTGGGGGGAGGGGAGGTATCTGAGGAACTCTCTGGAAGCCCTACCCATCACCCCTGCTTCCAGCTTATTGGCCAGAACTATGCCACAACCACTCCTACGCATGGGGATCCCCCGGCTAGTCTCACTTCAGCAGCGAGTGGCTCGAGGACAGGCAGAAGGCACTTGTTGGGGGGCTGGGAGCTGAGCCCTGCAGCCTGGGCTGGGGGTGGGTTCAGCCTTGAAGTGCAGCCAGTCGTGTTTAGTATTATGTGTAGCTCCTGCTGTGACCTTACTCCCAAGGCCAGGTTTGCTCAGCTGGCTCTTAGCGTTGCCTGGGGGGCTTGAGGGAGTGTGGCAGATCTGACCCACCCAGGGCAAGGGGCTGAAGGGGCCAGGGGGACCCAAGCGGCCCTGAGTCACTGCCTGGCTGCTAGGAAGTTGGTGGGGAGGGGAATCCCAAGAGCTGCAAACACCCAGGAGACCCTCTCTAGCACATGGTCTCTGTGGATGAACCCCATCCTTCAGCACTTCTCAGCTCTCCAGCTGCCCCTGGGCCCCCTTCCTGTGCCCAGCCTGGGACTCGGGGCGGGGGGGAGGGGGGGACTCCGGAGGGAGGCGGCAGAAGCCGCAGACACTGGGCCTGAAGCTGCATGGGGTTGGCAGCTCTGAAACCACACAACCGTCGTGATTTCAGAACCCGAGCCTGGAAGTGATGCCGTACCAGAAGGCAGGACCAGCCGCTTCCCTCGGGCTTTTCAGCAGCCTTACCAACACCCACCCTGCACTTGCAGACTTGAGGACAGCCGAGGAAAGGTGCAATAAACGGGTTTGGTTTGGTTTTTGGGGAAAGGAGGGAGGCAACCTCCCAAGTTTGGGGAATAAGAAGGTCCCTGGCAAGGCCACACTCCGGGCTCAGGCGGGAGTGCTCCCCTAACAGGGCTGCCTGTTCTTCCCCGAAGGGTCTGGAGAATGTGGCCTCAGAGTAACTGGGGTCCTTTAAGGCTGTTCCGTGGGCTTCTCTTCAAACCCCCAGTGAACACACAGAAAGGCCCCGAGGCAGCAGCGAGCAGACCTTTACTCTGTCCAGTTACACACCATCAACCAGGCCTCGTGGCCGGTGCCCCGCTCCTGCCCCTCCCTGTAGAGGACGGTTAACACGAACAAAAATAGTTCTTTACAAAACGGAGTTGCCAGCAGGCCCCCACCCCCGGCTCTCCTTCCTTCTCCCTCCCCCGGACAAGAGCTCCCGGGCCCAGGTGTCTTTCCCGCCTGGTGTCCGGTGGGTTGCAGAGGAGAACGGAGAAAGAAATATAGAGCGCAGTCAGCGGCTGGAGGTGTCGCAGCTGGACTTCAGGTCCGCCGGCTGAGGGTAAGCCAGGGACAGGCGCAGGGGTGTCCGCAACAGTGTTGTGTGGACCTGCGGTGTTGGGTGAGCAGCGTTTCTCTCCGCCCTTTGTCTCACCGCCAGCAAAAAATAAAAGGAGAGGGGCTGCGGGATGTAGAAAAACTAAGACCAGAATAGCAGGCCGCTGGGGTCAGGAGCCCTCGGCGCCCCCTGCTGCAGCGCCAGGGCGGGGGCAGGTGCCACGGAGGGGGTCAGGAGGAGCGCGGAGGACTCCGCTGAGTAGCACCTGGGAGCAGCTGGGGCCGCACCCTTCTCGTCACCCGGCCCCCAGGGTGCCAGGCCTAGGGCGCACAGTGTGCAGATGGGCCCTTGCTGGCCGCGGGTTCTCCGGTGGGCTCAGCAGCCGAGGTGGGTGGCCAGACCCAGCAGCAGGAGGCAGCCGAGCAGAGTGGTGGGGCACGGCGAGGCCCCCGGCGCACAGTCACAGTCCAGGCCCCCATCCTCATCCGAGGGGTCGCAGCGGGGCTGCTCGCAGCGCACACCGGTGTAGCCGCGCGGACAGGCGCAGCGCTGGTTCTGCACGCAGGTGCCGCCGTTCTGGCAGAGCAGCTGGTCGTCATCGCACACGTTGGCTGCGGGGTGAAGGAGCAGTTAACTGGAGCCGAGGCCCAGTCCAACTCCACCTTCCCCCCAAGTCGGAGCTTCTGAGACGGCATGTGCGAGCCCCTGGGGGCATGGCTTGGACCAGGGGGGTGCTGGAGACTCGGGGCGTACTTGGTGTGGAACGTCCCTGCGTGTATGGTGGCTACGGTCAAGGAGACCTCGCCTGTGCCTTCCGCTGCAGCTCCTGGCTGTCCCTGCTCCCAGCACTGGCCTTGGTGCTGTTCCGTGTGGCTGGAGCGCTCGCCCATTCTCTTACCTTGGCTAGTGTGAGTCTCTGCCAGGCCTTTTCCTCCGACAGCCTCGACAGCCTCGCTGACTTCTCCCAGCCAACTCCAACCAACCCCCAGCTCCACTTTGCCTCCAACTCCCTTCCCAGACAACTCCAGCTCAACCTCTCGTGATTTGCATTTGACCCCGACCCTGTCCGCAGTTGCACAGTCCCTCTCCCCACCTGCACCTGCCCAGCGCTCCCGACACTGTCTCTGGCAACTTCAGGCCACCTCTCGAAGCCCTGCCAATGCGCCAGACCCGTGCCCGGCAGCCTTGGCTTCCCGGTGCCCCGCCCACTGCCGCCCCCACAGCACCAGGCCCCGCCCACCGGTGGGCGTGCACTCACGGTAACAGCCTTGGCGCCAGTAGTGTGTGGGGAGGCAGTCATCGCACTTGGGTCCCACAGCGCCCTCACGGCACTCGCAGAAGCCCGTCTCGTTGCACCGGTCGTGCATGGAGCCGATCTGGTTGCAGTTGCACTCTAGATGGACGGGCGCCGCATGCGCTCAGGGTGACTTGTGTGCATGGACCCCACCCTACCCAGCCAGCTCATCACTCGGTGTCCGAGTGAGCCCGCGGCTAGATGGTGGGGTTCCAAACTGGACGGAAGACCAACTTCGTTCCCTGGCGTGCCGCCCCCCCCGCCCCGAGCTGTGTGGTCTGGGACAGACTCTCCCCCTCTCTGGGCCTCAGTCTCCCCATCTGTGACCAGAGCAGGCACTTCCAAACAGCTCTGACAGGTGCACAGAGCCTCATCAGAGGCCGGTGTCCTCTGTGCAGAGCCTGTGGTAGGGGTGTGTGTGTGTGTGTGTGTGTGTGTGTGTGTGTGTGTTGGGGTGGGAGATGTAGCCCGCACCTATAGGTCTTTCCAGGGCCCATGCAGGAGCAGCCCCAGAGGCCTCCAGCCTCTCCAACTGGTCTCATGGGGCCCATGCACAGCACTCGACAAATGTTCCCCCTCCAGGGACCTGTGAAGCCCAGTGCTGGGTCTGGGGGTTGAGGCAGACGGACACTGGGGGGAGGGGCGCCTCTAATTGGATCCGGAGGCCCAGCGCTGCCCACCGCTGGCTGTGTGACAGCTGCAGCACAGTTCCGTCTGGACCACTTTGGAGTTGATGGAATTACCTGAAGGCCGCTGCTGTGATTCAGACCGACAGCCCCAGCTGTGTGGGCGCCCCACCCCGCCCCGCTCTTCCAAGCCAGAGCTGGCCTGGGGGTGGGTGGTGGGAGCCCCAGGGGTTGGGCACCAGGGCTGAACTTTGGCTTCTACTGGAGACAGGAGCAGGGGTTGTGGGCATGGTGGGCGTTGGTTGGGGGCCATGGCTTTGGCCTTTCGGGATGGCCTGTCTCTGCCCAGGCGCAGGGTCCCAAAGTCAGTTCTGGAGCAGAGTTTGAAAAAAACCCCACTGGGACTGTGCTTATAAAGCATTAGAAGAATTTTACTTGAGAATTTTCTGGCTTTTAGCCGCAGGAAAGGGTTGAAAACCTTTGATCTGATTCATCTGATTTTATAAGCAGAGAAACCCAGGGATGCCTGAGAAGGGAAGGGAATTGCCCAAATGCACAGAGCAAACTCATCCTGCCAGCAGAGGGCGCTCAAAGCCCTGCTCACAGCCCAGAGCTGCAGCTGGAGCTGGAGCTGGAGCTGGTGCGAAGGGGAATTGAATTCGGAAGGGGCAGGCACCTTCCTGCCTCAAGGGGCATGGCACGGCACTGCACGAGAGTGAGACGCCCAGGGAACAGGTGGGCGGGGATGAGTATGGCTTCCCTAAGATTCGAACTAGTCTCTGACCCCAGCCTGGAGGAACCAAAGTGGGACATGATTGACAGAGCAGATTCTGGGGCTTCGTGGGCCCTGGGATGGGAATTCCCGCAGCCTCCCGGGGTCCTGACCCAGGGGTGTTCAGATCCCGCCCGGCATTGCTGGGCCAGCGCCTACCCCACCTGCCCGCCCACCCGGCTCACCTATGCACACGTTCTCGTCGTCCAGCTCAGCGGAGCCATTGCGGTAGAAGCCCAGGCGGCAGTGCTGGCAGTGCTGGCCTCGTGTGTTGTGCTTGCAGCTGACGCAGGTCACCACATTGAGGAAGTCGATGTAGCTGCAGCGGTTGGAGTGGCCATAGCACTCGCAGTCTGGGCCAGCGGTGCAGGAGACACCGGGGTCAGGGGTGCAGGGAGACTGCGCCCTCCTGCTGCCCCTCCCCTGTGTGTGCAGGGAAACTGAGGCACAGGGAGAGGCAGGGCCAGCCCTGGGGCCCTCGGGGTGTCGGCCCAGTGGAGGGAGGTTCAGGGAAGAGATGGGCCTGCCAGATTGAGCCTGGCCTGCAAATGCCCACCCACCCCACGGCCGGGGTCCAGGGAGGGCCAGTGGGCAGCACCTGCGGGGCACACCAGGGTGAGGTGCTCTTAGCAAAGATGTCAGGAGATGCCAGGGTGATTAGGAGTGATTCATGCGGGGCGGGGGGGAATGGCCACCGGACTGTGCGCCCAGGGCGGGTGTTTGCCACCATGCCCCCAGAGGCTCACTGAAGGGTAGGTGCATGCATGAGTGCTGGGCAGGATGAATGGAAAGAGCCAGAAGCTTCCTCCCCATGCTGCTTTGGAAGACGTTGGAAGGAAGAACGCCACCTGCAGAGCCCTTCTTATTAGCCTGAGGTGTTCTGCAAATTTGATTGACACCAGAGGGCCCACCCACTTTGTCTCCCCCCAGCCTTGGAGTCCAGCGTTGGACTCCAACTGCAGGACCCCATCTCCGCTGGAGGACCCCATCTCTGCACCAGGCTGCTGTCTCCCCAGCCCTGCATCTGCTCCAGGCACAGGGCGAGCCCCATGACCTCCCGGGGCAAGGACCCACGGATGGGAGGTGGATTCCACCCCCTCGTAAAGGGGTGGGATTTGGTGAGGAGAGTCACCTTCCTTGACATAAGAATGGGGGACATTTCTTCGTGTCCTTCCAATGGGGCTCGACACCTCTTTGAATAAGAAAGCCAGTGTGGCTGCCCCTGAACAAGGGAGGGTGCTGGCCACCCTCTCTGAAACACCTGCTAGGTGTCTCCAGAGGACCCAGCCTCCCTTCGGTGACAGGAGAGCGGGGAGGACCAGGTGTCAGGGGCCGAGGCCGTGGGAGGCCTCGCAGAAATGAGCTGAGGAGATGAGCCCAGGAGGAGATGGGCCTCCTAGACCTGCCCCTGTACCTTGTCCCTTCAGGGATGAGAAGGCAGGGAATCCTCCAAGTGTCCCAAGGAGTAGTGTGGTGACCCCTGTGTCCCAGATCTTGCTTCAATCAAGATGAGCCCCGGGCCACACCCCCCAGGGGAGCCGGGACAGGCTCTTTCCGGCAGCTGCTCTGTGCCGCCTGCTGTGCTTCTGACTCACGCCTGCTCCCAGCTCCCTTGGGGGGTGGAGGGACTGGAGAGGAGACAGTCTTAGCTTCACCCTGACCCAGCTCCCCGGGTGGTTTCTGAGCCTAGTGTCAGCCCTCCTCCCTGCCCGGGGGCCTTCCTCTTACCTGGGAACTCTCCAGCAGGTATCACTTGAGGAGATTTGGGCCTGAGCTGGAAAGGCTTGGAGGCCTTGGTGGGGGAGGGGGCAGCAGTGAAGGTGCCCACAGCTTAGAGAAACGAGAAACAAACTCTTCCATCAGCCCCAGTCCCGCTGCCCGGGGTGGGCTGTCCGGGCCCAGGAAAGACCCAGCAAAGGCCCCCAAGAAGCCCTGGCAAGCTCCGGGCAGCTCTGCCACCTGCCCAGAGTGGAGGTGACCGAGCACATCCAGGAGCACAGAGAACCAGCCTGCCTTTGGTCCCCACCTCAGAGAGCACTGACACACCCAGCTGGGTGGACCCCCGAAGCACTTCACTCCAGGATCCCCCGCAGAGCGCATGGTACCGGGCCGAAGCCAACAGTCTTGTGGCCGGTCAAACACATGGCTTCTCCTCTGCTTTCCCGTCCCCGCCCCCCAGACTCCCGTGAGCATCACCTCCAGAGTCTGCAACTGGCAGCCACGCCTTTGGCATCCCTCCTCCTCCTGAAGCTTCTCCCTGCCCCAGCCACAGCCAGGCCTTTCCCATCCACGGTTCCCCACTAGCACGCGTCCCAGGGCACAGCCTGTTCAGGACCCACCCCACGTGTCTGGGCAAGCCTGCCAGACTCCAGGAGTGTGATGTCCCAGCCAGCACAGGGCAGGGAAGTGATGGCTCCAGCCCCCTCCAACTGTCGTTTCTGGGAACTAACTGCAGAGCCTCCCTCACTGATTCTGGTTCGTGCTCTGTAACATCCTGCCAGCAGAGGGCGGCAAAACCCTGCTCACGGCCGGGCGCTGGAGCAGAGCCGGTGCAGAGGGGAACTGAATTGGGGCAGGGGGAGACGGCGCTCCTGCCTACCAGGGCCTTAGAGTCTAATGTCCAGGGAACAGGTGGGCTGGGAGGAGGGTGCCTCCCCTTCTTGGAGACTCGGGCAAGTCCGTGTGCCCCCTATTCTCGCCTGTCTGTGGCTGCAACAAGCCCGTGTACGCCTCCTCCCCCCTAGTTGCGGCGAGAGGCTCTGGGCCTGCCTGCTGCCTGGGCCCTCCTTCATCCAGCACACCTTCCCCTGCTGGGTGGGCCACTCTCGACCACGCCACCACGAAGTCTTTGCCCATTGGGCCTGCCACCAGGATGGCCCAGGCGACCCTGTTATCTCCCTGTTGTGCTCGCAGCCGCCCCCTGCAGGAAGCCCTGACACAGCGCTCCATTGAGCCTGCACTTGGCTCCGCAGTACTTGGGGGATGTGTGATTGCAAGGGGTGGGTTTGGTGATGTCACTGACCCTAAGCATGTGAGAGGTAGGTGGGGGTCAAGTAGAGCACCAAGGCCCCACCCTTAGTCCCCTGAGGCCCCCACCCCAGGTCCCCACCATGTACACCTGCTACCTCCACTAAGGGGGAGGGGCCTGTGGTTCTAAGAAGAAGATCCCCCCATACCTTGTGCACTGGAGGACCCCTGGGGCCAGAGGGACCTCTCCCCTGGGGGGGCTGCCGTCCACGGCCTGATCCACTCTTGAGGGGAAGGAGAGAAGACAGCAAGTCACGCAAAAGGGTGGGGCTGGGGGTGTCCTGGGGACGTTCTGCAGCATCACTGCCCCACAGGCCCCTCACCAGATACGGCTCTGTAAGAAGTGCTGTCTGCACCTGCCTCGGAGAGCGAGGTCCGAGTCTGCGAGAGAGGCAGCGTCTGCAGTGCTGCAGCCTGCGGCGGGGTCACACGGGCCTGCAACCTGGCGGGCAGGCACCTCTGTGCCCGAGACTCTGGGCACTCCTCTCTGCCGTGGGACCCCTGGCTCGGGACTCTTCTGCCCTCCCTGTGTGGTCCCATCCCCACTGAAGGGCAGAGCGACACGGAGTCCCGCACCCGGGCCCAGACCTCCCGAGCTGGTTTCTGGCTGTGGCTGAAGCAGGCGCCTGTTCTGGCCAAGATGTTGAACATGTGCGGAAGGGCCCTCGAAGGCTCCTGCCCGACCCGGTGCAGCGATGCACGCCTCCAGCGTCTGGCCTGCTTCTCCGGCCACCATCTTCCCTCCGACCCCTGGTGTGGGCCCATTCTCACCAGGGGCCCCTATGAGTCAACCCCCAAATGCCACAGTGTGGTTTCCAAGGCCAACTGGACGGACACACGACTGGGGAAGCAGCAGTTGACCCAGTCGGGGCATCGCTCGGCGCCGAATTTCAAAGGACAAATCCAGAGGGACAGTGGAGAAATCGAATTCTTTCCACTTCTAAAGGGATTACACAGGATGCCAGTTTGTAGGGAAAGAAGAAGAAAATCTACCAGCGAAAAAGTGCGGAGACTCCCCAGCTGGGAGCCGGGGGCCTTCAGACATCATACTGACATTACTGAGGTGTTCAGCGAGGAGCCACAGCCGCAGCCACAGTCGGCGCGGGCTTCATTAGAGGCACAGAAAACCTGCACCAAGGCCTCCGGCTGTGGCACCTCCCCCGCCCCCGCCTGGGGGCGAGGATTAGAGGTGGGGGGGGGTGGCCTTTTCCACCTGGCACCCCGCCCTTCAGGCAGCTTGACATTGGCAGGAAGGAGAAACATCTGGGCCAGCAGTCCCCCAGCCAGCTGGCCTCCAGCCAGAGAGCCCGAAGCACCTGCCGGGAGGTACCTGGAAAGACTCGGGACCTTTCCAGGGACAGGGATTTGGGGGCTGGAGAGGCCCCCACAGGGCTCCCCAGGGACGGACGCAGGTGTGCCGGGAGAGCATTCTTGCAGGGGCCCGTGTCCTGTCCAAGAGCAGACGGGGGCCCGTCTGCTCCCTGGGAGTCAGGGGCTGGGCGAGCCGGGGTGCAATGACGGTGCCACCTCGCAGCCCCCCTGCCCCCCACCCCTGGGCCGGGGCTGAGGCCAGTGGCGCTGGGCCAGGAGCGGCAGGAACCCCTGGGGGCCAGTGATCCCCACCCGGAGTTCAGTCCTGCCCAGGTGCCTCTGTCATTGCTTACTTTTTTCTCCTCTGATAGCTTTCCTGAGGTGCATTTTCACACCCTCAGCCCAGCCGCCTCTTCCTGAGCCTGAATACCCGCTCCTGGGGGCGAGGGAAATGACAGCCCCCCCTCGCAGAGTAGCGATTTGGGGTGGGGGTGCACCCCGCCATTGCAGCGCCTGTCTTCCCTAGCAGGGTCCAGTACAACTGGGGCGCAGGCCCAGGCATCCGCGATCCAGGAAGTCATGACCCCGAGATGGGGCACCTGCAGTCAGGGCCTGCACCCCGGCACTGCCGGCTCCCCTGACGCCCCGGTGTCGGGCTCAGCCTGCACCGCCGACCACAGCCTCACTGGACGTCCAGCGCAGAGGGAGAGGCGCCTCCTTCTCCCAAGTCTAAGCTTTCTCGTTTCCTCAGATCACAGCCCTGGCCGCTCCCCTAAGTGTCCTGCTCTGCGGTGTGCCCTGCGCCTTGCAGCGTACCAGAAGCAGCTCAGAAAAGAGAGTCCGGGGTCCTCAGCATGTATGCAAGAGTGACCAGCCCCCCACCCAGACGGACCACCGGGAACAGGCAGACGCAGCGCCTGCCACGGCTGGTTTTGTTCCAGTCCGCCCACCGCAGGCTCCGCAAGGAAAGCACCAGTCTTGGGCGGCCGGGCCGACCCATGTCCAGATTCCCAGCCCACCCCCACCCCACCATCCTCTACCTCGCAGAGGATTCTGGGGCCACGAGGGCCCCCCCCTACCGAAACCCTGCACCCTCCTGGCTGGCTCCGCCTCCTGCAGTGCCTCCTGTGGAAGAGGGTGGAGGAGGAGAGAGCTGCAGTGTGCTGCCCTGGGTCCCTTCAGGGTGCCTGGCCCCTGTGGGGAGCAGTCTGGTGAGACCCCCGGTGGCACCAGAGGGCCACCCAGCACCCCAAGCCTCCAGCACAGGCCAGTCCTGCCCTGGAGGGGACTGAGGCCCAGAGAGCCATGTTTGCAATTTTGTCATGAGGGTGGGCCCCAGGGGTGGCCGCTCCGGTTGACGTGAGTGGGAAGCTGGGCCCTGGCCTGACCCCAGGTGCCCTGCAGCCCGTATTCCAAACACCTGGCCGCAAGGCCCATCTGCCCTGCCTTCCGGGCCACTCCCAGGGCTGCCGAGGGGCTGGGGTGGAGCAGGGTGCAGGGTAGCCCGCAGAGGCGGCGCTGAAGCCAGAGTCCTGCTGGAAACAGGCGCTGGCTTTGGGTTAACTGTGTGTGGCCTTGCTGCCACGGGCCCATCCTTCTGAGTCACCCTGTCCGTTCTGCTGTGCTGGTTTTGGTGCCCTTCCTAGCAGTGCATTGTTGGGGGTGGGTTGCAGTGTGGACAAGAAGAAGACTCTAGGAGCTTGAAGGGAGCCCTGAACCCCAGGTTGGGGCCCAGATGGCCCGGAGGCCCCTCGGCCACACACTCTGGGAGCTGTAGGGTCCCAGCTTCTCTAAGAGCCATGCCCGCCCTCCCCAGGGCCAGTGACCCCACCACATCATGTCATGTCACAGCGAGAGGCAGGGGCCCAGCAGGGACTGGGAAAGGTAGGGCATCTGGGCTGTGCCTGGGCCCCAACCTGTAGGCAGTGAGCTGCTGGGGGCCATCCCCCAAGCAGTGGATATGGAGAGGACGAGAGTGGTTGGGTCCCCCCTTGTGGCCACAGTGCCCATGGGGGCTTTGGGGATGGGGTCTTTCCGGGACCTGCTGATGCTTGGTGAGAGAGGGTGGGGGTCGTGGGGCAGCCCAGAGGAGAACTTAGGGCTCCCCTGTGTGGACCTGAGTCCCCTCCAGATCCAGCTGCCTCAGGCACCCTCTTCCACTGGTGTCCCAGCAGTGCCACCGCAGCCAGTATGGCCCCACTGAGCCCCAGCGGAGGGAGGCCGAGCCCCCCAGATGCGTTTCTGAGCTTGCTTGACACTGGCAGGCACTCCCAGAGCAAATGGCCACACCCACCAAGTGCCAAGGTCAGATGCGACACTGCGACCACCCAGTGGGCCTGCACCCGACTCGGAGCAAGTGAGACAGGTGTGTGGTGTCTGCCGGGCACCAACGCCAACCCTCCCTCGCCTTCCTCCGTGAGCTCTCAGGATGCCCCTGTCCCTCCTGCAAGTGCCCTGCCTGTTCTGGACATCTCAGGCGCCGGTTCACACTGGTCTGGTGGGGAAGGCAGTGACCCCCACTCTTGCCTGGCCAGCGGTGCGACCAGGATTCACCCAGGTGTCACAGGGACCTTTCCAAAGCAGCACTAACCAAGAAGCTTGAGGGAGAAACAGTGGGGGGTGAGGGTGGCTGCAGGGCCAGCGAAAGGGGATGGGAAGGAGCGGCCAGAGGTGAGGGTGCACAAGGCGCAGCTGGGGGGGCTGAGTGCCCAGCAGGGTGAGGGACCCCCTGCTTTTGTCTCCTGCTTTTTCCAGGACATGCAAAGAGGCTCAAGCATTGCGGGTCCCCATCACTGTCCCCAGGGTGGGGACCCAGGTGTGTACTTACTGCCAACAGCAGAGCCTGCAGCAGCACCTGCGGGGAGAGAAGGGTCACAGTGTGGTGGCCGGAGAAGCAAGGACCCAGGCCCCTTCTTCCTTGCTGGGGGGTGGGGGTGGGGCTGGGGGAGAAAGCTTACATTCCCCGCCATCGTGAGCCCCCACTTTGCAGGGACCGGAACATGTATCACTGCCCTGAAAAGGAGGGGCCACTCAGCCCATTTTGCAGACAGAGAAACTGAGTCTCAGAACCATAACTCATCCCATCAGGGCACTTGCTCATAAGGGCCACATGCTCTGCTGGGGGCATGCATGCACCTCTCTTACTAGACTAGACACAGGACAAGGAGGCTTGGTGAGGACAGGCAGGAGGCTGTTCTGGGGGCGATGGGGTGTCAGAGAACATGAGTACTGGGGGGTAAGATGCGTGTCCCAAGCCACAGGGACAGAAAGATCCAGGCCAAAGAGACACTTGGAGAGGGGAGGGTATTTGGATTCAGAGTGGGGGTGGGAAGGGGTTCAAGGTGTGTGGGGTTGAATGGCCTCACAGGACCTTGGAAGAGGGCATGGCTAGTCAGGGTTTTATTTTGCAGTCACTGGGCGCAGGGCATCCAAGGTTCTGGAGCCCAGAGCCCCCAGGTGAGGAAAGACCTGTGTTTGCAGAGAGAGGGTGGCTGGGGAGCCCTGCGGGAGAGGTAGAGGTGGGCTGTAGTTGCGGGCTTGCCCCTGGGTGTCAGGGACTCTTGCTGAGATGGGGACATGAGGGGCGCTTGTTTCGGTTTGTGTCTTATAGGACTCTGTTCTCCTGGCTGTCCCAGCAAAGGCAGGGACCCGGGTGAGAAAGCTTTGGCTGAGGACATGGAGCATGCTGGCCCCACCTTGTCCTGGAGACCCTGGGGAAGTGGGGAGCGGGGACAGCACCCCAAACAAGGCAGGTTCAGCTGCCCAAATAGGACTGCAGGGAGAGGAAGGTATCAGGGCCAAGGCCGGGCCCGGCCTGTCTGTCCATCGCTGGGTGTGACCCACAGGGCCGAGTCTGGTCTGTGGGGGTCCGGAGATGCTGGAGAACTCTTCTGGAAGGAGAATGGGGCACAGGGAAGAGGCAGGGAGGAGAGGGGGAGGGGCCCCGGGGCAAGGAGACCGTGGCCTTGCTGGCTGGAGGTCAGGGCACAGGGGCCCGGACGTGGCGGCCACCCTGGCATCACCATACGTACACGCGTTGGGAGAGCCGTGGGGCAGCGGCAGGTAGGAGCCGGCCCGCCAGGACCGGGTGCGGAAGTTCTTGCGGCAGCGGCCGCAGTCGGGGCCCGTGGTGTTGTGCTCGCACTCGCACTGCAGGCTGCCCTCGCGCACGGAGCACAGGCTGGCGTGCAGGTTGCACTTGCACCTGCGGGGGCACGGGACAGAGAGTCGGCGAGCCCGGGCACAGGGCGCCGGAGGCGTCGGGCTGGCCCAGCAGGGACCCGAGAGGCCCCAGTCCAGCCTGCCCGGATTCTCGAGCGGGACACACACCACCTGAGCCCCCTTCCACTGAGGGATTGCCCCCTCAGTCCTCGCCCAGGATGAAGGCCGCCCTGGACCCAGCTGCTGGCCTCTCTTCGGTCAGGGGTTCAAGGGCTCACTACATCTCCGCCAGGGCAGGATGCACGGTGCCCTTGTCCCAGAGGCTGTGTTTGCAGCGGCCCAGCTTCTGACTCTGTGCTGGACGGAGGTGGGTTGACAGGGAGCAGCAGCAGGAGCTGCTCCGTGGCTGTGGACCTACCTGGCCCCGGGCGGCACTTTGCTGGCAACTGTGGCCACGCCCACACCCTTAAGGGCGGAGAGAAAACCTGCCCAGCTCCCAAGTCCCTGTCAGCTCATCCAACATGTATTATTCACTCAAATGTTTACAGGCCTCTGAAAACTAGTAACTGAAGGGGAAGAACGGAGCATTGGTCCTGCCTGTCCCTCGCAGACGGCACCTGCGGGAGACCCACAGTTGATGGGGGTGTCTCATTTATAGAAACATTCCAGCAAACGATTGAAGAAGGAATGACAGAATTAGGAGGTCACCAGGTAGCAGCCACGCTGCTCTGCGTCCCAACAGCCTGGCACATCAGAGGGACGACCAGGGGGACGTTTCCAGACAGAAGGAAAGACATCCCCAGCCCCAAAGCAGTCTTGTCCAACAAACCGAACTTGAATTGGATTAAGTCTCTGGATCCAGCGAAGATTGTACAGGAAATAGGACAGAGAAACACACTGATCAACACCATGGGGGTGCGACCAGCAGAATCCAGATGGGGGTGGGGGTGGGGGTGGGGGTGGGGCAGGGAGCCCCCAAGTGCCACCCAGGTTCCTGAGCAGGCGAGTTGCGGAGTCCGACCCGGATGTAGGAGGGCCAGGCGGAGAGGAGCCTCAGAGGCAGACCCCCGGCACGGGGTGCAGGCCTCCCCTGGACCCACATTCAGTCAACCCCCAAACTCAGACAAGCAGGACGTGCCTGTGTGGGACGGCTGGAAACCTGAACCGGCTGAGCTCAATGACCTAGGCCAACATTCATGGTGCAGTGATGGGCCCGGGGTCGTGGTTTTGGAGAGTCACAACTGAACACTGACAGGCGAGCATCTGCAGTCCAGGGCTTGCTCCCGAACAGCAGGAAGGGGGAGCCCAGGCAGAGGCGGGACCAGCGAGAGCGGCGTGAGCGGGGGCGGGGCCGGGCCGGCCCACAGCTGCCTGGCTGGCGGCTCGCAGTAGTGTTTTCCATTCCTGTGGGCGTGCTGGAAATCTTCCACAGTAACAAGTGAAAGACAGACAATGCTCTATATTCTGACACGGGAACATGTCCAAGGTGTATTTCGATATTAGTAAAAAGCAAATTGCAGAATAACGTGTTTAACAGAATCCCGTTTTATTAAATTATGCAAAGAAAACTATTTCTAGGGTATCTGTTATGCGCCAGGCTCTGAGCGGGGGCAATGGGCATAAAGCAGATGGGTGTCCCTACGCTGATGAAGTGTAGGGTCTAGCGAGGAGACACCTAAGAAATCAGTGGGGTGGGGGGATCAGCGGATGAGCAGGTGGAGCGACCCTGTATGACATCGTCATGGTGGATACATGACATCTGACACGTGTCCAAACCCGCAGAACCACACCACCAAGAGGGAAGCCCATTAATAATGCATCGGCGTGGGTCTGTCCGCTGTCACACATGCACCAGCTGATGCCGGAGATTAGCCAGAGGAGGCTGTGCAGGGCAAGCGAGGGGATCGGGAGCTTTCTGTGCAATCCACCCAATTTTCTGCTCACCTACAACCTGAAGATTAATAAAGACTCTCAATTTAAAAGCAGCAACCATGTAGATCTTTAATGAATGCCCATTGCTACAGGCGCCCAACGTTATCGGGAGGAGTCGGAGCCCTGGGGGCCTGACTGAGTCACGTGCGAGCAGGTGGCACTCAGAAGAGTGGCTTTAAGCTAACACCTGAAGGAGGACCAAGTGTTACTCAGGTGAGGAGGGGAGAACCTTCCGGAGGGAGTAAGACCCTAGGGCTGAGAAGACCACTCAAGTCCCAGGTCCAACAATGGACCCAGCTTCCCTTCCAGCCTGGACACGCACCCTGTCGCAGTGTCACCATGACATGGAGTGAAGTAGGGGCACGTGGCAAAGCCAGCCCCCAGTTTCTCTGGAGCTCCGACCTGTGGTCACACATGCAAACTGAGGCAGAAGCAGGTCCCAGGTGTGGGTGCGAGGAACACACAGCTCATTCCTGTTGTACCACTTACTAATTACTGTTACTGTTTCTCCACATGAGCTGCTGTAACCCTCCTTTTGCCCCATTTTGTATAGTGTAGGCCTCTCTGTGCCCAGCCCTGGGAAAGGGCACCTGATGGCACTGGGGTGCTCCTTCCTGGGGACCCCAGAGGTGATCTGTGGTAGAGAAAGCTCCCGTGCTTAGCCTAGTGGCCGACATGTACGCTGCTCCCCAATGCCTTCACCCCTGCCTCCCAACCCCGCAACATGGTGCATGCCGGCACGAGAAAGGCTCTGACACCCCACGGGGAGAAACCTGTCTGACTCGGTCTAACAAAGCTTTGTTTGCAAAATGTATTTGACCTTGGAAGGTTTCAGGGTTTTTTCCCCTTCTCGATTCCCCTTCACTATCCCACGGAGCTGGCCGAGAGGGACACAGACAGCCGTGGGAACCGGGAGTGTCTCCCCACCTCCGGCCTGAGGACGAGACATTCTCAGATACCAGCTGCGTAACGGAAAGCCGGCTGTCCTGGCCTGGGCGGGAACGCTGTCCTCGGCTTATTAAAAGTGTGTGGGAGCCTGCTGCGCCCAAGAGGCAGGTTGTAATGAGGCTGGGGGGTCTACAGGTGGGAAGAGGCCACCCAAGGCCATGCGGTCGGCCACTCCTGACCCAACCCAGGCATCCCTCCTGGGCCTCCCACCAGCCTCCTCTCCCAGAGGCTGCCTCAGCTTCTCTGCCCTCCCGGCAGGGCCCATGGTGAGCACGGCGCTCCTCTGCCGAAGAGGTAAGCACCTCCCCTTGGGCAGGGCTGCCAGGAGGTGTCCCACAGTGTGGGGGGAGCCCCACCAGACAGCAGAGAAACAGAACCCAGTCAGCAGGGGGCTTCTTTCCCTTCCTGACTTTCACAGGGAGCCCTGGGGGTGCTGCCTGTGTGTGTGAGCGGGGTCTGTGGATGGGCCTGACCTTTTGGGGTCCCTCCGCATTCCTCCCTCCATGTTCCTCCATGCCCCTGTGTGTCTCTCTCTCCCTGTTCCAACCCTGTTTTCCTCAGGACCTTTGCACATGCTGTTTCCTTGCTTGGAGAATGCTGCCCGGCCCCACCCCCTCCTCCTAAAGCCAACACTTAGAGGAGGTGTAGGTGCCGGGCCAAACGTCACTTCTCCAGGGAGGCCTCTCACAGGCCCTCCTACGGGGGAATCTGCCGCCACTGCACGTTGCCTCCTCCCAGTGAGCGTGGCGGTCAGCGTCTCCTAGGGTGGAGTGTGCTTGAGATCGCCCGGCAGACACGCATGAGCTGTGAAACAGTCCGATGGCGATCGAGGACTTCTTTCAAGTGACACACTCCTCAAACGTGGGATATTATTATGTAGGTGAGGCCCAAACGTACAAGTATAGTGACCGAAGTAAATCAGTCAATAAGCAAATAACATGGGAACCCCCCAGCAAAGGCACGAAGCTGGAACACTGCCTCAGGGCAGAACAGAAGTTCAGAGAATTCTCGGGCGTTTCAGAGAACCGTCGCAGACGCAACGAGACGACCCCCAGTGTGGGACAGGAATTTTGCAAACTGTGTCTCTGAGAAGAGATTTCTCTCTCTCCTACAAATGTGACTTCACTGTATGAATGGATGATGAGCTCCTACAACTCCATAATAAAAAGACAAGCAACTTAGTTTTTATCAATGGGGGAAGAATCTGAGTAGGCAGTTCTCCAGGGAAGGTGCACAAACGGGCAACAGAAGGGGCTCGCCACCTTTAACCCTCGGGAGCAGGACGCCAACATGGCCACAGCCACGGCCACAGAGGGCCCGCCTCACCCCCCGGCCGGCTGCCACCGAGGTCCCGGGGAATACCACATGCCGGGGCAGATGCGGGGAAATAGACGGTCGGACGGCGCAGACGCTTCGGAGAGCAGTCAGATGGGCCCTCCAGAGGTGAGACTTGGGGGTCTTCATAGACCCAGCAGTTCCACCCCTGGCTGCCCACCCAGGAGAAATGAGAACACGCATCCACACGAAACCGTGCACATGCGTGCTCACACCCGCATCCCGCGTAACAGCCAGAAGGTGGAAACAACCCAAATGTCCATGAGCGAAAAAGCAAACATGGTGTGTTCTGCAGTGGAATACTGCTGAGCCCTAAAAAGGGTCGAAGAGCCGGTACCCACCCTGACGTGGACCCGCCTCGAACACGGCGTGCTGAGTGCCAGGAGCCAGACCCAAGGGCCTCATGACATGTGACTCCATTCACAGGAGACATGCGGAGGGGGCAAAGCCACGGAGACGGTGGGTGTTTAAGTGGCTGGGGGAGGGGAGGCTGAGGGTGCCAGCCAAGGGCAGCGAGCTTTTCTTCAGGGTGATGAAAACGTTCCATTGTTCAGTGTGGCGAATACGCTGGAAACCATGGAGTTGTGCACGTGAAATGCATGTGTCTATGGGGCGGGAATTCAATCTCAGCCAACGGTGTTTGACACACACACACGGGTGGGAAATGGTGGGGGGCCGCCTGGGGGACGGGGACTGGGGAGCGGTTTTATTGCAACGTCCCTCCTGGGGCTGTTTGTGCAGGCCCACCACGCTGGGCCTCAGAGAGAGGCGCGGCCTGGGACCACCCCACAAGCAAGCGAACACCGGCCCCCACCACAGTCCCGTGGAAGACACGCTGCCATGAGCTCCCTTTCCCAGACCAGGAAAGGGCGCACAGAGACGGTGAGTAAGTCGCCCGCGGCTGCACAGTGGGTGGACCCCACTCCGGGAAGGGTCTCAGGCAGGCCTCTGGGCCGCAGCCCAGGGAGTCTCCAGGGCTGGTTCTCAGACAGACTTTGGCTCAGAGACGCCCAGCCAGCCCACACATCCCCCAAACACAGGTGTGGCCTTCCCCCTCCTCGGGCTGCTAGCCTCTTAGGGTTTCTTGTCCCCATTTTGGGGGCCCTGGGGAGGGGGAACACACCGTTTATGGGGCACTCCTACATGAGCAGGTGCTGTCCAGTGCACAAGGGGGAAGCACCTCCCTCCTGTTCCACAGGCGAGGATGCAGGATTCTCAGCCTGGTCTCTGACTGGAGGAGGCGGGATTTGAACCCAGGGATGTCAGGCGCTGGAGTGGGGCCTCATGGCCACCCTCCCACCCCTAGCACTCACCTTCTGTGGATTCCACGTGGGCGGTGAAGACCAGGGGAGGGGGCACTGAAGCAGACCCTCCCCACGCCCACCACCCACACCCACGGCCCTGCTTCCCCATTCCGAGGCCCAGCCCTGGCCAGAAAACGAAGCCACGGAAGGAAGAGCCCCTCTTTCCAACCTCCACAACCAGCACCAGCTTCTGCCCCCCTCCAGACTCCTGGCTGCACCTGCAGCCCAAACCTTTACCCTGCATCCATGGGATCAATTTTCCCAAGGAATCGCTTTCTGAATTTGACCTTCGAGAACCATCAATCTCACGAGGAAAGTGTCGGCTGCCCGCCTGCCCCAACGACACAGCACTTTTCGGCTCATCCATCAGGGAGCATTATTTAATAATGAATACAGGGACAGTGCAAGGCCGGCCAGCCCACGGGCCCGCTGTCCCCTCTCCACCTCCCGCACCTTTAACTCTTTGGATGGTCTCTCCAGTCAGGGGCTGGGGGTGGTGGAGAGAGAGAGAGAGAGAGAGAGAGAGGTGGATGCTGAGTCAGCAGCCAGGCCCCGTTGCAGACCTGCTGGGTGACCTTGAGCACGTCGCTTCTTTGGGTCTCAGGCCTTCGTGGCACCCCGAGGCTCTCCCTGTTTGCACAGAAGCCTCTGCCCGCACCTGTGCTGGTCGGCATCACGGCCAGCCCAGGGCAGCGTGCGGCAGCGGGCACCAGGCCCGAGGGCCATGTCTCTTGGTCTGTAAAACGGGGGCTGGACTGTCCCCACGCTGCAGGGCTGTCCCTGAGGAGGTCCTGGCTCAGGGCCTGGCACGCAGACGGCTGTCCTGAAATGTGCCTATTAATTATTCTCGCTGCTGTCGTTGATGGCCAGCAAGTGAGAGTGGGCATGGGGGTTCCTGGGAGAGGGGCAGGCCTAATCTGCAGCCCCTGAGACCTCAGGCCCAAGGGACATGTCCCCTTGTGCCCCAGCCTCTCTCCGCAGCCAGCAGTGCCCAGAGCAGACATGACCAACATGTTCTTCAGGCCCCTGGGACCCCCACAAAGGGGACACACTCATGTCCCCATCTCTGAGTCACCCCTCCTGTCACCATGGTTGCCAGATTCAGCAAATAAAAATATAGGGTGATTGACTAAATTTGAGTTTCAGGTAAACAATCAATAATGTTTTTAGTATAAGTCCTGAAAATGATTAATGCTTTATCTAAAATACAACATTAAATGCATCCTGCATTTCATCTGGCAGCCCCACCTGCCACCTGCTCACCCATGTGGCTGAGTCCTGGCCCTCTGTGACCCCTGACCTCTCTCGAGGCCTGCCATAGTAGGGGGCACCCATGGCCCCCAGGAAGCTGGCCCTGCTGCCTGCCCACCAGAAGGATGGCCACAGCCACCGGATCTGGTAAGCTGTCCCTTTCTCTCGAACTGATGAGCCCCTAATGAGCCCCAGGGGACCCCAGGAGTCTGCAGGCAGTGCCAGGCCTTAGCTCCGGGGGAACGCAGTCCCGGACACCCCAAGTTCACGGGAAGCTCATTCTGCCTCTGCCCGGGGACAACTGGCATGCTGACTTCACCCCATCCCATCCATCTGCTGGGCCTGGTGGGGTGCCCGACAGACACAGGACAGGGCCCAGGACAGCGGGGACACCAGCCAGCACCAGGTCGAGCGTGCCGGGCCCCATGGGGAGGGGCAGGCGGTGCTTGGGAGCTGCCGGCGGGAGCACCATCTGGACACGGGCCGGGCCCCATCGCTCCGTGAAAATCGTGAGCTGGGCCCTCCCCTCCTCCCGGGGAGGGGAGCAGGGTGTTTGGAGAGCCTCCCAGACGGGAGGGCGAGGGCGGGCGGGTGGAATGTAGGTCAACCCCTGGCTGCTGGAAAGAGTGATGTCATCGGCTACTTGGGGGAAAACCAAGGAAGCGGGAGTCTGGGTGAGACGGAGACAGTGCCAGAGCTGAGCAGGGAGGAGGGGCCGCCAGGACTCCAGGGCACCGACCGGGACTCCTCAGACACGGGGTGCGCCAGCAGGTGCAGGGGAGAGCCCAGGACCCTGGGGGTTCTGGGCAGTCGATCACCTCTGCCTGGTGACTTCCAGCTGATCCGTGGAACAGAGCAGGCCTAGGGTGTCAGAGGGAAGGGGGTGCAGGAGTGTGGGGAGCGTGACCCGTCGAGGCCGGAGACCCCGATGGGGCCGTGCGAGCAGAGGTGTCCGGCACGAGGTCTGGGAGGCCGGGTCGCCCGGCGAGGCCTGGCTCTCGGGGTAATGCGGATAGATGCCGGCTGGTGCTCCTCCTGGGACGTAATTAGGCCGGCAATTGAGTTCATTGGCCAAATCAAATTCGAGCGGCTGTGCAAAGTCCTTTTCTATTAAGCGTTTTAATGTACATCGCCGCCTGTAGTCCATTGCTAAATCCTATTACCCATTACGAAGCCAGAGGCAGCTTCCCGGCGAACAGGAGACAGGCCCAGGGAGGGGGGCTGGTGGATCCTGGTGCTGTGCGGCCTGGGGGTGACCAGTGGGTACCACCAGGTGAACTCACTGAAGCAAAATCACCCCTTCCCCTGCGGGAGGCGCCACCACCCCAGAGGAAAAGGCCCAGGTGGTGGGCACAGGTGAGGGGCCAGGAAACGTGCGTGGTGGCTGGGTGTGGGTGTGGGTGTGCATGGGCCCAGCGGAGATTCCCTGCCCGCCTCGCAGTGGCTGCGTCCTGGTCCCTCCCTTGCCTGGACAGAGTTGCCAGCAATGAGACTCGTTCATTCGTTGGTGACTGCGTGAGTGGGTGAATCTAAAACACACAGCCTGCCCGCCCGCCTGGGCTTCGTGCCGGCCTTGCTGATCCTGAGCGCCTGCTCTCTTAGAGCCTAGGGGCAGGGGCCAGGCCAGCTGTGTCCTGTGGCCACCAGAGCTAGGACAGTGAGACGGGAGCGCTGCTCTCCTTGAAGGGCAGAGAAGGGGACAGAGGGACGGAGCTGTTTTCTGAGCCAAGCCCTGGGGGCTGAGGAGGTCTGGGGGGGCCTGGGCTGTGTCCCTGAAGAAACAGCCCAGGCTGCCCAGGGAGGTGGGGGAAAGCTTGGAGTCCACGTGAGCGGAGTCCCAGAGTGTAGACTTGATTTTGAGGTCAACTCGAAGCCACTAACGGTCCCCATGCAGTAAAGCGACATGGCCAAGTTTCTGTTTGGGACAAAAGTCCTCCACATCGAAGGGACAAAATGGAAGGGCGGGAGGCCAGCCACCTCCCCCAGCAAAGTCCTGCTGCCCTGTGCCACTCCCGGGGTGGGGTGGTCATGGGCGTCCACGTCAGGAACCTACACAGGCTGCGAGATGGGGCGGGGAGGGCTGGGAAGGAACCAGAGGGGGCACATTTCCCCACAGAATGGGACCAGTCTCCGGGATCCCAAGAACTGAATGGGCCACTCCTGCAAGGGAGGAGCCTCGAAGCTGCCCAAGGTCAAGGCCCACGCTGACTGAGCTCCTGCATGCTTGTGGAAGTGGAGGCGCGTGTGTGGCCGTGGCAGGGACCTGTGTGTGGCCTACAGGGGTTGCATGTGAGGAAGACTCTCTGAATGTAGTGTGTGCTTGATAATGAAGGGGTCGAATACTGCCCCGGCCCCCCTCTGAGGAGGGTAGAGGGTCAGGCCTGGGCTGTCGTCTGCGTTTGACCCGTCTCCTCCCGTCTGTCGCCCCTGTCCAGCCCTGTCTGTCCTGCCCTACCCCCTTTGCCTCAGTTCTGGCTCCTAAGGGCCTGCACGTCACAGAGTTGGCAGGTGGGTACGGGAGCCTGTTCCGGCCCAGCAGCCAGAGGCCAGGGCCTGGCTCCATGCCCGCTACCCTGGGCAGTAACCCTCTGCTGACATCGCATGGGCAACATCTCCTTTTAAAATCTGCTTCTCTTTCCTGCACAGCCGCTGACTGAGGGAGGGGGCAGAGCCAGGAGACGAGGTCCAGAGATTCCCGGTGGCAGGAGAGGGTCCCAGTGAGTGACGCTCCAGGGGGTGGTGTGTTCAGGGGACACAGTCCTGACTTCTGGGAAAGATTAGGTTGGCCAAAAAGTCTGTTATGTTTTCTCCACATGCCGGCTCTAGTAGTGCTTAGTTGTCTTTAACGTCACTTGAAACAATTTTGTTAGATTGTATCGTGGCAGCTGTCATATCAGCATGCATTTAAAAAACCTTAATCAAAACTGGTGAATTTTTGTGCAGCCATTTTAATACAGAAGATGGAAGAAAATACTCAACATTTTCGGTGTATTGTGCTTCATTATTTCAATAAAGGTGAAAATGCAACTGAAACACACACACAAAAATTTGTGCAGCATGTGGAGAAGGTGCTGTGACTGAACGGACATGTCAAAAGCGGTTTGCCAAGTTTCTTGGTACTGTTGACATTTTGGCCAAATAACTCTCTGCCATGGGGCTGCCTCATGTACTGGAAGGTGCTCAGCAGCACCCCGGCCTCCCCACTAGAAGCCGATAGTGGGGGAGACCTGACATGCTCCAAAACATCCAAGTCAATAAAGTTATCTTATCGGTGAAAGTGAAAATTGTGTCATTTTACAGAAAAAATGTAATGGACTTTATGGCCCACCCAAAATAGGCACTTCTTGTCCCTGAGCCCCTGCCGTGTGTCAGGCCTACGGCAACTGTAGGTGTTCCTGGGCCACGACGCCCAGCAGCCGCCCCTCCCCTGTCTTCTCTCCGGTCCTCTGCTCCACACGGGGCTCACCCGGCGTCTCTTCACAGGCCAGCAATCATGCTGGATGAGCGCCAGTCCTAGCCTGTTACCACCTCGTCTTAATGTATATCTTAGTCACATCTGCCAAGACCCTATTTCCCTATGAGGTTGCTCACAGGCACCTGGAGTTAGAACTTCAGTGAATTTTTCTGGGGGATACAGAAAAGTCAGCCCCTAACAGGCACCCGCTCTGTGCCCAACGCAGCCAGGGCCACAGCCTCACCGACGAGAGGGGGGATGGGAATAAGCAGACGAGTGGGGGTGCCGGAAGGATACCCACCGAGGGGAAGGGGGGGTGCTGGGAGAACCGACCTGGCACCGGCGCCTGGGGGTCCGGAAAAGCCTGGGAGGGTGAAGCTTTGCAGCTGAGCCCCTACAGGTGAGAGAGGGCAGGTGGGGGTGCCTACCTGGCGGTGGATGGGGGCAGGGAACAGCAGGTACAAAGGCCCCACCACACCTTGACCAGACCCAAGCTTCCGGAACTGTACGGCAGCACGTTTGGGGTGTTTGAAGCCCACCTAATGTATGGCACCTTGTTACGGCGGCCCTAGGAATCTAACACAAGTGCCCATTAAAAAATACTGTTGAATGAATGAATGAATATGACAGTGAGAAGACTCTCAGAATGAAAGTCTTTTCGCTCAGTGAGAGAAAGGGGGGCACCATGCTCCCAGGACAGCTGGGAAGGCGTTATTATTGTGAGTAATCCCATTCCCAACTCACTGAGGGCTCCCCACACCTGTGACCCTGGCCAAACCTGGGACCCCTCTGCCCCTCCCGCTAAGGGTGGGGCAGCACTTGCCTAGTGAGCAGACCAGCCAGAGGTGCCCTGAGGGGACACCCGCACCCACCCTCAGCCCAGCTCTGCCCCCCGCTCCAGCTTTCAGCAGGCAACACTGGCTCTGAGCGTGCCCGCTCTCCAGCAGGAAGTGATTCCTCGAGCTTCAAAGATTCAGTTCCAGGAGCGCGCAAACTGTACCCCGCGAAATCTGTCCCTACAAGCTGGGCTCATGTGTGTTGAGCTGAGAAAATCGAAAACAGAACCCAAGGCTGACTTCAAATATTTAGGGGTCACAGACCCCCTTGGGAACAAAGATGGGGCGCCCTCCCTGGCCATGGCATGCACAACACCGAGCACAGGTTCCCATGTGGCTCTCCTAAAAGCCCCTGGCTGGCAGAAGGGCCTCCAGGGTGCACCCCACGACCTGCTGTGTCATCGACAGCAGTGACACTGGCACTTGCCACATGCTGCCAGGGCCCAGCCACAGCTCTGGACACTCTTCGTGGGCTATCTCATTGACACCTCACGGCCATCGTCTCCATTTTGTGGAGGTGGGAGCGAGCCACGGACAGGTGCAGTGACTGGCTCAGGCTCACACCTGAGCCGGGATTTTACGACTGGACAGTCAGACACAGAAACCATCCACCCATTCATTTCTTCTTTCTTTAAAAACAAAAAAGTTAATAAAATACAAAATGTGAAACTTACTACTTTACCATGTTAAGTGTATAGTTCAGTGACATTAAGTGCATTTGCATTATTGTGTGACCACTACCGTTAACCGTTTCTAGAACTTTCCACATCGGCCCAAATGGCAGCTCTATGCCCACTGAACAATGACTCTGCAGTCTCCCTCCCCCAGCCCCTGGGAACCTCCCTCCCTCTTCCCATGTCTACAAATTTAATAGCACTCCTACTGGCGGAATCACCCAGTGTCTATCCTCCTGTGACCGGCCTATTTCCCTCCACGTCGTGTCTCGGGGCTCGTCCATGTGGTGGCAGGTGGCAGGATGTCCTTCCTTTTTAAGGCTGGGCACCCGTGCGGACGGGCGTTTTAAGGCTGGGCACCCCTGTGGACGGACCACGTTTTGTTTGCCCATCGCCTGCGGACGCGCGCTCGGGCCGTTTCCACCTTTGGCTGTTGTGAGCGGTGCTGCTCCGGACATGCGTGTCCACATGTCTGTTTCCGTTCCTGCTCTCAGTGCCGTCGGAGCCGCCGGTTCCCGCGGGGGCCTCTCTGGTTTTTGAGGAACTGGCAACCTTCCCCGGCGGCGCCGCACCACTGTACACCCCCGTGGCACTGGGGTCCAACTCCCACATCCGGGCCAACACCGTCCTTCTGTTTTTCTGGCAACAGCCGTTAGAATGAGTACATTCGCTGCCCCCTTAACTTCCAAGCCTAGTTTCCTCGTCTGTGTGCTGGGGACGCCGATCATTGCAGGGCAGCCCCAGTGAGGAAACACGCAAAGGAGGCTCACGATGCCCCTCGGCCCGCTGGATCGCTCAGCAGAAGAGCGCTGATCGCACTGAAGGAGCAAGGCCTGGCCCTGCCCCACCCGCAGGGGGACCACAGAGGAGCCTGAGCACCCACACCTCCCATCTCGCCTGTTTCCCCTGCAGCACCGCTGCGGGGCAGAGGAGGAGGAGGGCCTGCGCACGCACACTGCAAGTGAGGGGCGTGGTCTCTCTGCCCTGCTCCACCCCTTGCCCCCCGCCCCCCAGCTGGGTCCTCTTGCTCCTGTGGTTGTTTCTATTCTCGTCCTGAGTTCCGTCCATCTCCAGTTACCGGTGATTGATCGATAGGAACAGGACGTTTAGGGAAGAAGACAAGAAGGCAAGAAAGGGGGAGGGCTCCAGGGAGAGGAAAACCAGGCGTGCCAGCTGCCCAGGGACCCCAGCAGACTCTGGGGGAGCCCGTGGGCCAAGCCAATCCGGGTCAGGTGTGCCCATCCAGCCTCGGTGCCTGGCTGGTCTCATCTCTCCAAGGCCTTCAGCCTCCTCCCGGGTACAAAGGGGCAAGGACGCAATGCCTGGCACCCACCACCCTCCGCATTTTAAAACGCCGTCTGTACTTCCTGTTCACCTCATCCACGTCTGCTCCTGTTGCACAGAGCAGGGGCACGGGCCCTTGCTCCCTCCTTGCCCACAAATGCCACCCTGCTTGGCTTGCGTACCTCTAGGAATGGGGAGCTCACTCTTTCTTTCCTGTCCCTGGCTGGCCAAAGCCCAGTTGGACTGCTCCCCTGGTACCTCCAAGAATTTTCTGAGCAGAAGAATTTCTGGGCAGGGCCTGGGGGTCAGGAAGAACAATCCCCTCAGACCTGGAATTGGCAGGCTCGGCGAGGCTGCTTTGCGTGGGCCCCACAGCCCGGAGTGCCTGCCCTGTTGGCGGCCTGCTGACTTCTAGCAGTCTAGGGACTGTGTGATCGCTGCCTTGAGAAGACATGGAAATGCCAGAGCAGAGGGGCCACTGGCAGCTTGTGAACCGCAGGTGTGTTTCATTTGACCTGCACAAGGTTTTCAAAACATGTGGCATGTTTCACGTACATATCTGCAGTGCGCCTTCTCTTGCAACAGCAAAAGATCTGGCAATACTGGTCTGTTGTCCTGGGAGGGGCCTGCTCGTTCCACTTCTCCGCAGACCCCACCCTTCCCTATCACCTCTCCGGGTCCACGTTACCCACATACACTGTCTTCCAGGCCCCTCTGGACATTTGGGTGAGTAACCGCCACTGACCCAAAAAAGCATGCTTCCTGCTTCTTTTTCAGTGGTGGTGTCTGGGGGCTTGTGTGGTCACACCCTCCTTCCCAAGCAGCCCTGGCCCCAAGCCGCTGTCCCTCGCCTCTCCGGACACCTCACCAGAGGAATGGGACACTGGGCATGCTCTTCTAACGCGTCACTTCACCACAAGCAGCAAGGTCCTACTGTAGCTCCGCCATGCAGATTCGGCTCAGTCAGCCCGGTGACAGCCGGTGGGGGCAGTGGCCCCGAGGGGCTGGAGGCTGTCTGCTGCCCCGCACTGTGGGGCCGCAGCTCCTCGGCCCCTCTCCTCACCCATGACTAGTTCTTGTTCCTCACCCCCCAGGCCCTGGGCTTCTCCCGCTGCCCTGGCCCCTGCCCGGAGGGCCCGGGGCCTCTGCCCCGTGTCTCCCACCTGCCCTGCCGGTGGGGCCCCCCTTGAAGTTGGAAAAAGCTGACAGAGCTGGGAACAGCCACAGTGTCAAAGACCTGAGCCCCCAGGAGGGAGGTGGGTGACGTGGTCCCACACAGAGCTGGGCTGGAGCTCGGAGGTGTTGGGTGGGATCTCGGCTGCCTGGTGTTCAGTTTGGCTGTGTGCTCGCCTTACGTTCCCTGACCTCACCTGCTCATCTGCAAACACGGGTTGGAGATCAGGTCCAGTTTGCTCAATGCTGTAGCCTCTGCTTGTGGGGCTCAGAGATCCAACAGCCACGGGGGGAAGCACTCGACTGTTGACTAAATCTGCTCAGTGGGAAGTGGCCCTGGAGCAACGGCTCAATGAACACCAGCTGCTGTTGTGACCTGGCCACGGGGGAGGCGCCTGTCTCTCTGGGTCAAGAAATTCTGAAGGAGCCCAGAACCTGAGAGCCCTAGGGGTCCCTGGTGCCCACTCAGGATGGGCCTCATGCCCACCCCTCACACCCTGTCCTGTCCCTCTGGGTCTGCCCTGCTCCCTGACTTGGCTGGGCTCTCCCATGAGGAATTTGAAAGGAAAACAGAGGCAGTCACAGCCCTTTCCCAGCCATCTAACCAGACCCGATTAATCAATAGCCAAGCTGCAGCCGGCCTGCCAACCAGCCACCTGAAGAGTGCTTACTCTATCTGTGAATGGATTGCCATACTTCTGCCTTCACCACGGCTGCTGCTGCCACCCGCAGAGGCTGGGAGCCAAGGGGACCTGGGAGCTGCTGGGCAGGGACCGCCCTGCCACCTTGCCAGGGAGATGCAGGCTCCAGGTGGCCCGATCCTCATGTTACAAGTGTGAAATCATGGCACAGAGAGGGTGCAGGGGGGCTGGAACCCGATGCATGGCCCCCAGAAACCCTGGCACCAGCAGGTGCTTTTAATCTGCATGATGCCGAAGAACTGAGGCTCCTTCTTGCCCCTCCGGCCCTTCCTCGGTGTGCTTTGTCCCACATCAGCAAGTCCCCCCATGAGACCACCTTCACTGCAGGAGGTTTGGGGGCGCTACCGGCCCGTACTGTCACCATCCAGCCCAGACCCTGCAGCCTGCCCGACCTCAGGTCCCCGCCTACGCCACCTAATGAAGTGGCAGGTGCCTCTTGACCAGACTCTTGTCCCAAAGCAAGTCAGACAAGGGCTGAAGCCCCCATAAGCATGGGGTCTGCTAAGCCTGGCTGGATGGCTGGGCAGAGGGAGGGTCTTCAACCAGCATAACCACTGCGCCCGAGGGCAGGCAGAGGTCACCGAGATAACCAGACACCCAACCCCTGGACACACATGCAAGAAGCCAGCGCAGGAGCCGAAACTTGCACCCCGGAGCCCACAGCACTGGTCCTATACCAGGCTTCCAGAACATTCTCGATTTAAAATACCCTGCCCTGAGTAGGGGGGATTAGAAGTCCAGGTGCCAGAACCACAGGCCCCTGCATGTGCACCTGTCTCCCACTCACCAGCTGGCCTTGAACCTGACCCCGCCACGTGAACTGCTTGCCTTTGCCTCGGTCCACCTGCAGCCCACACACAGAGTCTGAGTGCAATAAAACGCAAACATGGCTGCAACCACATGCACCGCACAGCCCCGCCCAACGGCGGTCCGCAGGGGCAAGCACAGCGACGATCACGCAGCGCACACGCGTCCTGCCTTCCCCACCTCCGCGAGGCCTTCCTGGACCCGCATCCACAGACTGCTTTGCCGTGTCTATTCAAGGCGAACAACGGATGCGCAGGCACACCACACAGTTTACAGAAACAGGATGATCGAGGCGTGCCACGCCACCCTCAGACCACTCCCAGCAGTCGTCAGAGCCTGCTTGGGGCGACGCTCAAGGATGCCGCCCCTGCTGAGCTCCAGAGCGACCCTGTCCGTGCGGGCCCGAGCTGCACTGCGCCCCGCATAGTCCGGCAGCCTCAACCCAGACCTTTCTCCGCCTGCCCCAGCTCTCTGATGCCATTACTTTGACCTCTGTTTAGTTTATCCAGCAAATAGAATTTTAAAAAATCAGCACATGTTATGTGCCAGACACATAATTGTTTGGAATGTTTCATCAACTTTAACTGGTTTAACTCTCAGCACGATCCAAGGAGAGAAGCAGGATCATTATCCTCATTCTACAGGTGGGGAAACTGAGGCACAGAGCAGTCCTTGTCCTCCCAGCCAGGGGAGAGCAGAGCCAGGGATCCAGCCCAGGCTGTCTGGCCCCAGGACCCATGGCCCCAGCCATCACAGCAGGGCTTCTGAGACTTGAGTGGGCACCAGGACTGCTGGGGGGCTCATGGACGCACAGACTGCCGGGCCCATGCCTGGGTTCACGATGCAGCAGGTCTGGCGCGGGGCCGAGAATACGAATTTCTAGCAAACTTCCTGGGGGTGCTGATGCTGCCAGCACAGGGGGCACCCCCAGAGGAGCCTGGCTGTGCGCGCAGCCCCCAGGCCTCGCCCCGAGACCAGATGAGGTGGCTCGGGATGCAGTCCCGGCCCCGACAGGCCAGCATGTTGTCTGGACTCTGAACAGTTCCCGAGGATCAAAGGCTGCTTTTACCTCCCTGCAAAGTGTCCCCAAAACACAGTCTCGCCCACAGCCACGAATGAAGGACTAACTCAGCAGGCCTTGGCTCTTTCCACTTACCCTTTTTTAAGAGAAGTTTGGCCCTTCACTGGCTCCAGCTGAGCTGTTGGGAGTGTTGTACCTGCTGAGTGTGTTTGTGTACCTGGGGCCTTGGGCTGTTTCAGACAGTCCATGCTAGTAGTGGGATTTCTGGTGGAGGCCCTGAGTCGCATGGTACTGGCCTGACCTCTGGGCCAGGGGACTGATGACCGGGTCATGCAGGGAGTGGCCATGCCTACGTGATCAAGTCCCAGTAAAAACCCTGGACACCAGGCACAGCGGACTCCCAGGGGGCACCAGTCCACTCGAGTCATCACACACCATCGCTGGGGGAGCCCAGCGCTGTCCGCACTGGGAGGAGATGGCTGGGACCCTGCACGGCATCCTGGGCACCAGCCCTGCGCCCCTGGCCCTGTTTCTGGTCTTCCTCTGTATCTTTTCCTCGTCCTAAGCTAACTGACCGTTCCAGCTGTGCCAGGTTTGGTGGGCCGTTCTAGTGAATCACAGACCCAGAGAGTGGTCTGGGGACACAAGCGCCCAGTCACTGCATCGGCGGAGGACAACAGAGCCCCTCCCGGGGAACTGGGCTTTCACCTGAGCGCCTCCCACACTGCCCAGGTACACTCAGTCCCCCAAGACCTCCCGCCCGTGGGCTGCAGCAGCTGGGCTCTCGGACGCTCATCACCCACCATTGGCCTCCCCCAGGGAGAAACCCTGCAGCACCGGGCCCCCCACAGACGGCCTTACCTGCCGATGACCTCGATGTTGGAGATGGCATAGAAGTACTTGTATAGGTTCTCCCGCTGCACATAGGTGCCGCCCAGTGCTGGCCGCAGCAGCCGCAGGCGCAGGTCTGTGAGGGTGAAGAAGTCCTTGAGGCCCTTGGCGCTCTCCAGCCGCGCATACAGGTTGCCCATGCTGCGCAGGTCGGGGCCAGCGAAGATGGCGAAGCGGTCCCGCACCTCGAAGCGCACGTGCTTCTCCTTCTTGGAGCCGGCCCAGCGTGAGTACTCCTCGGTGCAGAGCACGCGGTGCGCACCCGAGGCTGGCAGGTCGCGAGCCCGGCGGGCGGACATGCCGAAGGCCTCCGTGCAGTCCTCCGCGTAGAACTGGTAGGGCTGCCACGTGCGCCCGTTGTCCAGGGACTTCTCCAGGACCATGATGGTGGGCCGGCCGTACTCGAAGGTCACCACCACGTCGTCCGTCAGCTCCACACTCTTGTTCCACGAGAGGGTGATGTTGGCCTCCAGCGGGCTCGGGTAGCGGCTCCAGGTGACGCTCTGCCAGTAGGTGGCCAGCCCCTCGTCCTCCCGGTCGAACATAAGCCGGGGCGGGTGAGCCAGGTCGGGGTTGGAGGCGTCGCACTCGTTGCTGCACAGGTAGGGGTTCTCCTGTAGGGGGAGGAGAGGAAGGGGGAGGCAAGGCTGGGCTCTGGCTGCTCTGCGCAGCCTGGCCCCCCGTGTGCCTGGCCAGAGGCCACAGAGCCGTCCCTGCCCAGGCACCACAACGAAGCATCCCCTGGGCTGGTGACTTGCACCCCCCCCCCCAGACTCGTGAAGGCATGCCACGTTCCGCTGCCCAGGAAACCACACAGCTGTCCCTATGTTCGGACGACCAAGGGAGGCAGGTGTCAGTCTCCTGCTCCCAGGTGCCCCTGACGCCCCACTACCTGGAGGATGCAGGTCTAACTCTTCAGCACATTGACCTTGACACCTGGAGCCACTGGTCCTGACCTCTTGGCGCTTAGCCCACCCGTGCCCACTGTCCTCAAAGCCCCACCTGTCTGGTCCTCTGAGCCCTTGCGGTTGGCTCTCCCACTCCAAGAGGTACCCTCCCGCTCTCTGCCTGCCTCGAAAACTCCCTCCCACACTCCTGACTCTTCGAGCATCTCCTACACTCGCTGTGAGTGTCTGCTGAGCTGGCACTTAGCGCAGGCACATTTGTTCCCTGATTCACTCGCTCCCCTCCACACTCAGAATGGGAGCGCCCTCTTCACGCTCCGGTGGGGAAACCTGGCCTCGGGGAGCGGTGGCCCCATCCAAGCCCCCCCCAGGAACCACACCCCTGCCTATCGGGCAGAGCCCGACAGTCACCCATCCTGGGCACAGCTTGCAAGTCTGCCCCTGCGTGACCTGGGCACACCGACACAATGCTGGTGGCTTCCTCTCAAGGGGCTGCATCTGTGTGGCCGGTCATGTCTAGGTCCTCTGCCCAGCAGGCCCCGTGGGGGACGTTGGCAAGCAATGCAGGGCACAGCCCCCTGGCTTACTGCCCCCGCCCGACCTCTGGGAGGCCTGGGAGGCCCGTGGTGCCTCCCCTCCACCAGCTCAAATCCTTCCTCCAGGTCCGGCCCACCGTGCAAACCCACATTGAGGCCTGACAATGTCCCTGACACAGCGGCTGGTCACCCGGGGCCGGTTCAGGGTAGGGGGACGACCCTGTGTGATGCTCATGGTGGATGCGTGCCATCTGGCATTAGTCCGACTCCGCCGACCAGCACCCTGGAGTGAACCCCACTGTGAGCTGTGGACGTGAGTGCACAAGGCCATATGGGTGTCAGTGCTGGCTCGCCAGCTGGAGCACACTCCCCGGCGGCCGGCGGACATTGAGAGAGGGGCGGCTGTGTGGGGGCCAGCGAGCTGGGAGCTCTCCGGACTGTCTGCTCGACATCCCGCACACAGAAAACTGCCCTCAAAGCTGCAGTCTGCTAATTAAAAAATAAACCCGTCACTAAGAACTGTGCAGCTCCCGGACCACTCGCGGCTGTTTTGATGAATATTTCAGGTCTCCCGTTTGCTCCATGACAAGTGGCTTGGATCTGAGTTAAAGCTGCTCACTTTCCAATGAGCCATCCAGCTCCTGGGGGCGGTGGGGACCACCCCCCACCTCCTGAGGGGGTGGGGAGCACACACCTGTCCCTGCCACGGCCCCAGGATGCTGCCTGTGATCCCTCTAGGGATGGACACATCCCCAGCCCGCCCTGGGCCCTGTGGTGGGCAGGCCGGCCCTGGGGTTGACTGAGGCGGGCTCCACAAAGGCCTCCTTGACCGAAATAGCTCTGCCCTTGGCCCCCCACCCCCGTGCCACCACCGCTCACCTCACCCGGCCAGGCCTGTGATTCCTGGGACCGCAGAGGGCTCGAGGTTGAAGGGGCTCACCGCTGAGTCCCACCCCCATTGAACACCGGGGGAAACTGAGGCCCATGCTGTTTTCTGAGGGAGAGCCTGCTCTTGTCCCAGACAACCTCAGGGGTGTCCCAAAATGCTGGTGGCCTCGCGCACAGCATGGCAGGCAGAGGAGCCTGATTCAGCCATAGGAGGTCTGAGCTGCCTCGGGGTCGAGCTGGGGTCCCTGGGCTGCCACCCCCGAGTGGGGGGCGGGTGAGAGGCCCCACGGGGTGGCTCAGTGGCCTGCAGAGGCAAGGCTTCCCACTGGGGCCAGGGAGGTGGGCCTGCCTGTGATGGACGGTCCCCCAGCAGACGCTTGGCCGGCCTGGAGCGGGGAGGGGCACCCTGAATCCAGAGGCAGGATGTGCTCTGGTTGTGTCTCTCAGGGCCCAGAGCAGGGAGCAGCCACCCCAGAGTTCATGCCCAGACATCGCGGGCAGGAGGGCATGGTTCCCAGCAGGTCAGCACGCGCCCAGTCCCCTCTAGCCAGCAGCCATCTCCTTCCCTCAGCCCCAGGCCACCTCCTACTGCCCCTGGCACCTGGGTAGGGGCTAACCTGTGTCCACGCCCCCCCCCACCATTCACATGGGGAAGCCTTAACCCCAGCACCTCACCATGGACTGCATTTGGAGATGGGCCCGTAAAGACGGGGCAAACTGAAAAGGCCCGTAGCATGGGCCCTGACCCAGCCTGACTGGTGCCCCCACAAGAAGGAGAAATTTGGACACCCAGAGACACATGGGGGTGCGTGTGTGCACAGGAAAGACCACACAAAGAGGCGCAAGAAGGCGCTCCTTGGTCATTACCAAGCCAAGAGGACAGACCTCTTGGCCTTCAAGGGTCCATTGAACTTTGATCTTGGACTTGAAGCCTCCAGAACCTGAGAAAATAAATCTGTTGGGTAACTAAGCCACTGAGTCCCTAGCAAACTAAGTAAGGCCTCGTCCCAGGTGAGCCAAAGGGGGCCAGGGTGGAGGAGCAGCCCCGGGGCGGGCAGGACTGTGAGTTTCTGGTAATTTCCCTGGAAGTGTTCTCTGGGGCCTCCTCCATGAGCCTAGTTTCTCAGCACGCTGTCACCAGGTACCGTCCCATTTCCTTGTCCCCCTGGAAAACTCAGCACGTACTGAAGGCTGCACCATTTCCCCAGCCGCCTCATCCCCTCTCGCCTCTGAGCCTGTGCTCCCTCCACCAGGTGCTCAGAGCCCTCCTCCAGGAAGCCCTCCTTGCTTGACTCGGTCTTTAAAGCCAATTCCCTCATCACCCACCAGGGGATTGAGTGTGCTTATCTGGGACAGGGGTGTGAAGCATCCATCTGTGGCCTGGGTCTCAGTGATTGCTCATTAAATTTTAGTTGTTATCGTCATTATATTAATTAGCTATTAATATAATAACAAATAGGTTAACATTAATATATCTAATTGATTGTTGATATCATTTCTGTCAACCACTAACTGCTGTGAGTCACCCCCACCTCATCTTTCTGCCCTGGTCCTTCTTTGTGCCCCTGCCTTCCCTTCCCTCACCCTGCCCCACCTCCGGGTGGGCCCCACTGGGGGACATTGGATCCCTTGCAGACTCCAGCCCACCAGCCTGTCTGTCACCAAGAAGACTGACACAGCCAGTGCTGCCAGGGGACAGGGGCTCCAGCCTGGCTGACTGCCCTCACCTGCAGGGCCCACTGGCCTCCTGCTCCCGTCCCCACTCCGGGAAGCAGATGGTCAGAAACTAATGAATCAGCCTGTGTGTTTACGGCCCGCGCCGGCTGCAGCGCGAGTACAATAAATAAATCCCCAGCCATCGCCAGCAGGCCTTTCCTTTTCTTCCTTCCACCACCCTCCTGCCCCAAGATCGCAGAGTTCCATTAACCCTTCAGGAGCACGGGGCGTGGCTCCCACGGAAGGTTCTGGCAGGGCTGTGCTGGGAGGGATCCTGGAGGCAGCCCGGGAAGGGACGTGGTTGTACCCCCCACCCCACCTCCATCTGACAGCTGCCAGGCTGGGGGGGGGGGGCAGCCTCTGCCACCTCTTGTGTCTGTGGGATCGGATTTCATAATGAAACAAACAGTCCAAGCCAGTGGCCTCTGCCAGGGACAACGCCAGGACTGGCTGAGGCACACGTGCAACCTTTCAGAAGGCACCAGAGCCGACCTTTGATATTATCAAAAGCAGTAACTGTTTCTTGAGACATTTCATGAATATCACCAAAAAAATATATAAACATCATACCTCTGATGAAAAGCCTCAGAGCTTTCTCCAAGCTTTTCCATGCAAATTCATGGGGGTTCGTGGAGCCCCATTTCCCCAGCTGGGGACCCCTTTCTGGAGTCTGGAGCAGTTAAAGAAACGGGCTTTTGGATCAGAAGGCCCTGAATTCTGTCTCAGCTCTTCCCCTTGAAGCTGTGTGACCTGGAGAAAGTTGCTTTACCTCTCTGAGTCTGTACTTTCTCATCCACTCTCTTGTGAGATACTATGTATGAAATGCCTGGAAAATGTCCCCAGTTGGTAGCAATGGTTATTTAACAGCAGCGTTGCATGCACTGGCTGAGGCTCCCCAGTGGGAAAGCCAGAATGTCACACTTGGGACTGCTGCTGGCTGGGACAAAGGCGACCCTCACTGAGCGGCAGCCTTGCGCCCAGCTGGGCTGGGTGGGCCCCTCGCCTTCCTCACACCTTCTCCCAGCGGCGCCCAGGACCTCCCTGCCTTATCTCCAATCCACAGACCAGAAGCGAGCATTTGCAGGCCCCTCCTCACTTCCTCTGGGCTGGGGGTGGGGACCCAACCCAGGGAACCTTGGGAAGACCGTGTCCCTTCCATTTGCGGCTCTGCTGCCTCCACAGACCCTCAGAGGCTCAGCTCTATGGAGAAGCCATTTCCTTGCCACGCTTTTTAGACCTCGTGACAGTCTCTTAAATGTTCTTGCTTTTATGTTGTTTTCTGTGTAAAGGGTGCGGTGGGAGTCAGAGGCCAGGCTGTAAACACCGCAGACAAGCTGCCGGCAAAAGTGTAATTGAGTGGGAAGGTCGCTGTCGGCAGGCACAGAGGTAACCGCGCCCCTGGCAGTCTGGCTGCATGGGCCTCCAGCCCCTGACCATGGCGCCCGTGGAGGGGCCGTCACCAGAATTGGGATAGAGTCTCG
Source organism: Tonatia bakeri (assembly GCA_004024845.1). Taxonomy (NCBI): domain Eukaryota; kingdom Metazoa; phylum Chordata; class Mammalia; order Chiroptera; family Phyllostomidae; genus Tonatia; species Tonatia bakeri. The sequence goes on along the minus strand of PVIA01010372.1, from coordinate 3,637 downwards.
GGAAGAACAAGTGCCTTCGCACACCTGCGTCAGGACAGAATCTCGCAGTTGCTGCACCCCAACGAGGCAGGTTTGGGGACCTAGCAGCAGGCAGTTCGAAGCTGGCAAGCAGGGAGGGAACTGGCACAGCCACCCACTGGCCACACCAGCTCTGCAGCCGGAGGGAGGGGAAGCACCTTGAGGACAGTGGCCTCTTCCGCCTCCTTCCTCGCTGACCCCCAGCCCCTGGCACTCCCGGGCACTCATTCCGGAAAGCTCTGTCCACTGAATGGGATCCCAGGAAGGCTGAGACCACTGACCTTGTCAGGCTGAGAAAGAATGACACTAGATGCCACGTGGCTGGCGTCCTCGAGTCCGGCCCACATGTGGCGGAGGCAGAGAGATGGCATCATGACCGTCGCCGGCCCGTGGTGTCAGCAAAGGCAAGGCCCCGGCCGTGTTACTCACTGTGAGGGGCTACCTGGGGGGCGGGGTCCGGCTGTTCACAGCCCACAGGTCAGGGGAGGTGGAGAAGTGCTTTCGGTCACACTGCTCCTCCTTGGTGGCAGAGGTGGGACAAGGAGCCAGGTAGTCAGGCTCAGAGACAAGTAGGGAAACAGTGCCCTTCACCCAAAAGGGAAGGGATGCTGCCGCCTGCCCCGGGCCCTGCTCCGGAGACGGGCTTCCACCTGAGGATGACAGCCCGAGGGGCTGCCACGGAGGCATGTGGGCAGGCCCAGGGAGCGGTGCAGCAGCTGACGGGTTTTTCTGACCCTGGCTGTTGCTCTTCCTCAGCCCCGTCCACTCAGTGGGGGCTGGAGGTAGGAGGGGTGGAGGGGGCTGAGGGGAGGGACAGGGAGCACGGCCATCGCCCCATTGCTGGGATGGCCATCGCCCCATTGCTGGGATTCGGGGACACCAAAGGGGAGGCTAGGCAACACCAGCAGGAACAAAGGCGGGGGGAGGCAGGAAGACAGAGCAGGAAGACAGAGCTGGGCCCACCCGCCCCCTGCACCATGCATCCAGAGCTTTGGGGCCTGAGACTCTGTAATAAGTACCCTGACCCGTGAGGGCCTGGGGTTAGGATTCAGGAAACAGTCCCTAACCCCTGGTGGGATCCTGGGCAGGGCTGTGCCCTCTCCGAGCATCTGCTGCCCCATTCATGAAATGACTGAGTTCTGGCAGTGACCTCCCTGCATCGCAGAGCCCGGGTCCCCAGGTCCCTGCGGGGGAAGGGAGCGGAGACAGCCCTACCTCCCCTGCACCGGGGAGAGAGCAGTGCCAGGGGAATTCTCCCTGACAAACGATTTCCTATTTATTGGTAAGAAAAGTTGCAGTGGGGATAAATTATTAACAAAGCGGAAACGGAGATTCTGCTGGGAGCAGATTCTAATTCTAGATGCCTTGACCGGCTCTGTCTCTAACTCTCTCCTCCCCCCTCCTCTCTTTCTCCCCCCCCGCCCCCCCGCCTCTCTGGTTTCATTGATTCTTGCTCGCTGCCTCGAACTCCATCCCCGCCCACAGGCTTCTCTGCCCTTCCCTCTGGAGCCACCCCGGCAAGGTCACAGCTCCCTGCAGGTCTCACAGCTCCCTGCTGGGGATCTGCAGAAACTGACCTGCGTGGCATTTCTGGGCGGGAGCTGCAGCTGCCCGGGAGCGTCTCTTGTTTTCTTGGGTTCTGTTTCTCACTGGAGCCGTGTCTGCCCAGCCCAGCCATTACTCGGGCGGGGAAGGGCCCAGAGCCAGGGCCAGTCGGCTCCCGGGGACTCACTCTCCCTGGCGGAGAGCCTCCAAAGCCTCCATGATGGCCCTGACCCTGACCAGCCCCTGCAGACGCCTGCAGGGCAGAGGTCCACCAAGGACCCGGAGTCTCAGTGACCCCACAAACCCGAAGGCCTGGCCTTAAGGAAGGAATTGCATCTCAGTGCCCAGAGCGGTTCCCCACGTTGTTTGCGGGGAAAGGGAGACCTTCTTCTAGAACCTTCTGTCAGAGCCTGGACTCAAGAACAGCAGGCGACTGGCCTGGTATGACCCAGGGGGACTGTGCAGTCACTAAGGGGAGCGGGAAGCAGCTGGCTGAGAGGCTGTTCCAGCAGCCAGGCAGGGGCGGTCTGCTCTCCACAGCTCTGGCTCCCCCCACAGAGCCTTTGCCAGGGCCCTCCTGCCGGGGTGGGGAGCCCTGAGCGGTCCAGGGGAGAGTCCAAGGGGGAAGCCCGGGTCAGAGGGCAGGGGAACAGCTAGAGGGGGCAGGCTGGGGTCTCACCAAGGCTCTGGCTAGACAAGGGTTACTCTCTCCAGGAAATGAAATTTTATTCCTTAAAAAAAATAAAAAGGATGCATTCTGTTTTGTCCTAGGCACAACAGCCAGGTTTTTAGGAATGTCTGGGGTGGGAAGTTCTATCCTGACTGACCCCTGTGCCCCTCCCCCCACAGGTGACTTCCATACCCCAGCTCTGCACCTGGTACCACTGAGCAGACCAGACACATGTGGGCATGTGTCTCAGAGAAGGAATGGCTCCCTCTCCACTTGCATAACCCTGGTGTCAGGGAACTCATTACCACAAAAAACAGATTGGCCAAACTGAACTGCTCACTCCCCAGAAAGTTTGGTGATATATTTCAGTTCACATTCCACATATTTTCTTCGCTCTAGGCCCCTTTCTTTTACACATTAGTCCTGTTTTCTCTGGTTATGCTGCAAACACTTGCTAAGTGATTAGAAAAAGGAAAGCAGGAGGTGGGGTTAGCCCAAGTCCTCCTCCCGGACCAGGAGCTCCAGCGCTTCCCGACCAGGGTCAGAGGGCGGAGGGCGGGGCCTGCCACCACAACCTGCTCCCCTAGCAGCCGCCCTGCAGGGGGCCGCCCCGCCTCACTCCAGTCCTCCCCGCTCCACCCCCTGGAGCCTCCCCACCCAAACAGCTCCACGCTTCCATTTAATTGTTTTTTAAGTAAATAAAACTAACTTAGGAGAGATGGAAGAATGAAAGAAGGAAAGGAGAACCGAAGGAAAGGCAGAGAGGAAAGGAAAGGAGAGCCGGCGGCATGGGGGGTGGGCGCGGAGGAAGAGCGGCCCCGCAAAGTGCATTATTGATTCTGGACTCAGAAAATGCTTAGAGAGTAGGAAAAACGTCCTGCTCTTTAAAAGCTCGTGCAGAGCATACGCTAGACGCAGGCAGCCTTCCCAGAGAGGGCCTGCCTGCTGACATAAATATTTTATCACGGAGCAAAAAAGAGCGGCGGCGGTGGAGGATCTGAACGCTGCGGAGGGGGCGGGCTGGGGGCAGGGCGGCGGGGGGCCCCTCCAAGGGTTTGGCTGGAGCGCTGCGGGAGGGTGGCTGCCTGTCCCCAGCCCCCTGGGGCCTTTGCAGAGCCCCCCCTGCTTTCCTGAGAGGTGTCCTTGGCCTTTTTACTGAGAAGCAGAACAATGGGGCCTGGCCGAGGCCTGAAACAGGCCCAGGACTGGCAGGGGGACACCCTGCAAGGGGAGTCCACCCACAGGGGCTGAGGTGGAAGCTTGATCCCCTCTGCCTCTTCTTGCCTCCCGCCCTCACTGGCCATCAGATGTCCTGTATAAGCCACCGGTGTGTTTTCAGCCGCCCTGCTGGGTCCCAGAGCCACCCCCCCCCCCCCCCCCCCCCCCCCCCCCCCCCCCCCCCCC
>PVIA01010371.1:0-52337 GCA_004024845.1 Tonatia bakeri | reverse complement strand
TAAGTTCTTTAGCTTCTACATTTCCCATACTATTCTTGCCCTCCCCCTGTCTATTTTCTACCTACCATCTATGCTACTTATTCTCTGTACCTTTACCCCCTCTCTCCCCACCCCACTCCCCTGTTGATAACCCTCCATGTGATCTCCATTTCTGTGGTTCTGTTCCTGTTCTAGTTGCTTAGTTTCTTTTGGTTTTATTTTAGGTGTGATTGTTAATAATCATGAGTTTGCTGTCATTTTACTATACATGTTTTTTATCTTCTTTTTCTTAGGTAAGTCCCTTTAACATTTCATAAAATAAGGGCTTGGTGATGATGAACTCCTTTAACTTGACCTTATCTGAGAAGCACTTTATCTGCCCTTCCATTCTAAATGAAAGCTTTGCTGGATAGAGCAGTCTTAGATGTAGGTCCTTGTCTTTCATGACTTGGAATACTTCTTTCCTGTAAAGTCTCTTTTGAGAAATCAGCTGACAGTCTGATGGGAACTCCTTTGTAGGTTAGTGTCCCCTTATCTCTTGCTGCTTCTAGGATTCTCTCCTTCATTTTTACCTTGGCTAATGTAATTACGATGTGCCTTGGTGTGTTCCTTCTTGGGTCCAACCTCTTTGGGACTCTCTGAGCTTCCTGGACTTCCTGGAAGTCTATTTCCTTTGCCAGGATGGGGAAGTTCTCGTTCATTATGTTTTCAAATAAGTTTTCAATATCTTGCTCTTGCTCTTCCCCTTCTGGTAAACCTATAATTCGGATGTTGGAACATTTAAAGATGTCCTGGAGGTTCCTAAGCTTCTCCTCAGTTTTTTGAATTCTTATTTCTCCATTCTTTCCTGTTTGGTTGTTTCTTTCTTCCTTCTGGTCCACTCTATTGTTTTGAGTCCCAGTTTCCTTCCCATCACTATTGGTTCCCTGTGCATTTTCCTTCATTTCTATTATCGTAGCCTGCATTTGTTCATCTAATTTGTGACCAAAATCAACCAATTCTGTGAGCTTCCTGATCACCAGTGTTTTGAACTGTGCATCTGACAGGTTGGCTATTTCTCGGTCACTTAAAAGATGGGTTCTGGGGCTTTGATCTGTTCTTCTGTTTGAGCCATCTCTCTCTCTCTCTCTCTCTCTCTTTGGTCTGGTCACGCCTGTAGGGGGCGAAGCCTTAGGTGTTCACCAGGGCGGGGCACCCCAGTTGCTGGGTTGTGACATTGTATGTGGGGGCGGGGTCTAGAGGGAACAATGGTGGTTGCTCTGTTCTCCGTGGGACCTCAGTCCCTTCTGCTGCTTCCCCCAAGCAAACTGGGCCCCTCTGGTGCCAATTCTCGTGTGGGTGGGCTTGTGCACGCTGTGGGACCCTCCCAGGACCTCCCCTGTGAGGCTGGGTGTCTCTCCCTGCGCCTCACCTTCCACAGGCATCCGTGATCAGTGTCCCAAGGCTGTATTTCCCAGCGCTGGGATCCTGAGTTGCGTGCACTGCTTTGCTTTACAATCGCCACCTCACTGGGTCTACCAGCTGCCGCAAGCGCACTCAGGGTCCACCCGCTTTGGTCTTGTGTGCCCTGGATGCCTTACGCACCCTCGGATGCCTTATGCTCCCGGTCCCAACTCTGCTCTCCGTGCTGCGACCTGTGCCAAGCTGCCTGACTCCGCCTCTCCTACCGGTCTGGATGAACAGGTCAATTTCAACTTCTTGGTTGTCTGGCTTCCATTTAAATCAATTTTCTGTCAGTTCTGGATGTTATTCTATTTCTACACTTGATCTTAGCCAAAAGGCCGAGAAGCGATATATTCTATTTCTAAATTGTTGTTGTTCTTATCTTGGTTGTGCGTGGAGGTACAGTATGTCCACCTATGCCTCCATCTTGGCTGGAAGTCCTCTAAAGCTACAGATTTCTTTATATAAGTCTTAAAAAACCCCATGTACATTGATTCCTATATCATAAAATATAAAATTAAATTCCAAATGAATTAAATGCATAACACTAGATGGAAACAATTAAAAGTATTAGAAAAAATAAAGAACATTTTTAGAATGAAGATAAAAAGCTTCTTAACATAAAGACTTAAGGTTTGAAAAAGGGAAAACTGCGGGAAAAATGGTTGTTTTTGAGAATGGAAATAGTCAAAAGTCAGGGCCATTCTTAAAGCTCTTGATACATAGGGTGGGGCCAAAGGAGGTTTATAGTTGTGAGTACACGAAACACAGTTTGTTCTTGTATTGTGATTTACTGTATTATTTTCCATACAAACAACTGTAAACCTACTTTGGCCCCACCCTGTATGTTGCTAAATTGTTTTCCAGAAAGGTTGCAGCACTTACTATATAAAATGTTCTATACCTTGGTGATGAGAAAACTCAATGGAGAAAAGAACAGTTTTTTCAACTAATGGTGATGAAAAGGACAAGACAACTGGATATCCACATAAAAAAAAGGAGGGTGAACCCTTTCTTCACATCAAGCTCAAAAATTAAAATGAATAAAAGAATCTCAATGTGAGAGCTAAAATTATAAAAATGTTTAGAGAAGATAACAGGAGTAAATCTTCATGACCTTGGACCAGGCAACAGATTCTTAGACATGTCACCAAAAGCACAAACAACAACAACAAAGAATAAACTGAACCTCATTAAAATTGGAAATTGTTATGTCTCAAAGGACACTACAGAAAAAGAGTCAAAGACGATTCTAAGAATTAGAGAAAATATTTGCAAATCATGTATGTGATAAGGGACTTATATTTAAAACATAAAAAACTTTTACAGTTCAATGATAAAAAGACAATTAACCTAATTAAAAATTGACAGAAGACATCAATAGACATTTTCCCAGAGAAGATATACAATTGATCAATAAGCACATGAAATGACGCTCCACACCATCAGTCATCAAGGAAATGCAAATCAAAACCAGAATGAGATACCACTTTGCATCCTCCAGGTTACAATAAAAAAAGACAGTAACAAGTTTTGGAGAGCATGTGAAAAAATTAGAAGCCTTATACAATACTGGAATGTCAAACTAAGCAGCCCCTCTGGAAAAACAGTCTGGCAGTTCATCAAAAGGTTACACCTTGAGTTACCATATGACCCAGCAATTACCCTCCTAAATATATACCCAAGAGAATTGAAAACATACATTTACACAAAAATGTGTACACAAATGTTTGTAGCCTCATTAGTCACAACAGCCAAAAAGTGGAAACAACTAAAAATGCCCATCAACTGATACACGCTACAACATAAGCTTTGAAAACATTATGCTAAGTCAGTGATTTTCAACCAGTGTGCCACAGCAGGCACATTGGTGTGCCACAAGAAATTTTAAAACATGCAATAACTGACTATTTAGTCAGGGACACTGACCTCTGTTCCCTTAGGTTGTCAAAAAAATATGTTTTTTTGGTGTGTCACACAATTTTAGTAATTAGTTTGTGTGCCATGACATGAAAAAGGTTGTCTAATCTGATTTCCATAAAATGTCCAGAATAGGTAAACACAAAGGGGCAGAAAACAGATTAGTGGTTGCCTCCAGCTGGGGGATCAGGGGAAATAGAAAGTAACTGTTAATGGTACAGGATTTCATTTTGGAGTGATAAAAATGTTCTAAAACTGACTGGTGATGATGGTTGCGCAATGTACTACATACCACTGAATTGTAATCTTTAAAAGGGAGAATTCTATATGAATATGTCCTCCAAAGGCTGTTAAGTCCTAGTTAATTAATCATCAAAGAAACAAAATGAATGCTAAAGATATTTTTCACCTATCAGTAAGACCAAGATGAAAACATTATAACTGGTATTGATGAGGAGATAGAGAAATATCAATTCTCAGGCACTTTGGTAGTAATACAATTCAGTATAGCTCCGGAAAGCAACATGTATCAAACAGAAAAATGTGCATTTCTGGCCCTAGCTGGGTATGGCTCAGTGGACTGTGCACCAGACTGCAAACCAAAGGGTCACTGATTTGATTCCCAGTCAGGGCAGGTGCCTGGGTTGCAGGCCAGGTCCCCAGCATGGGGTGCATGAGAGGCAACCACCTGTTGATGTTTCTCTCCCTCTTTCTCCTTCCCTTCCCCTCTCTCTAAAAATAAATAAAATATTTTTAAAGAAAGGTATAAATAAGAGGATGAAGGAATTAAAAACAAGGAAAATGTACATTTCTTCTGATTCAGTAGTTCCACTACTTATGACTTATTAGGGAAACAATGTAAACTAGCACACTAAAATGCTTGTGCAAAGATAGGCATCACACCTTTATTAAATTATTAAAAATTATAAAACTCCTAAATGCCTTTCAAAGGTAGATTGACTAAATTATGGCAAGAGACCTAATGAAATAATACACAGTCATGAAAAATTAGGCTCCAAGAGACCCCAGTAACAGCCATGTGGAACAAAATAATGGCCTAGCTGAGGCCTGTCCTATAATTGTTATAATAATAAATAATAATAATAATAATAATAATAATAATAAAATCAGGCCATTATACTTTCATGAAAAGCTGTCTTTAACATATTAAGCCAAAAAAGAAAAGTTACACCTGGCTGGTGTAGCTCAATGGTTTGAGTGAGGGCCTATGAACCCCAAAGGATCACCAGTTCAATTCCCAGTCAGGGCACATGCCTGGGTGGCAGGCCAGGCCCCCAGTAGGGGGTGTGAGAGAGGCAACCACACATTGATGTTTCTCTCCCTCTCTTAGCTCTCTAAAAATAAGTAAATAAAATAAAAAAAAAAGTTACAGAATAGTATGGTAAGGTCATTCATTGTTTCTATATTAACTCCGTATGTTTGTATCTATTCTTAGAAAAACCCTAATATTATCTGGTGGTTATTGCTGGACAGTGATGGGATCATATTTATAATTATGTGCTGTTCGAACATTTTACAACAAGCATCTACTATTTTTAAAATGAAGAAAAAAAACAACATTCTACTTTTGGGGGGGAAAAGAATTCAGAAGAATCAGTAGAAAATGACAAAGAAATAAAGATAAAAAATAAAACTATAAATGTACTAGAGGGTAATAAGATGAATATTTTATAATGCAAAGGTGGTTAAGACCTTCCTGAAAAACAAACAAAGTAGTGGTTCCTAAAAAATCCCAAGTAAAAACCTCTTCAAATATAAATTTCCCATTCCTCTGTCCCAGAAATTGATTTAAAAATCTAGGGTGGAGCCAGAAGCAGTTCTATTTGGTAAAGTTCCATAGGGGATGCATTACTAATTTTAGTTTTATACTTTCCCCAGATTTTCCAAAACGAACATGCCTTTACTTTTACAGGGAATAAGACAGAAACATTTAAAGAAAAAGGCCCACAGGTAATTCTGATGCAGTGGTAGACTGTGCCATTAAGGAAAGTGCAAGAGAGTCCTGGCTGGTGTGGCTCAATGGATTGAGTGCCGGCTTATGAACAAGAGAAAGTGCAAGAGGACAGACTACGGGACCAGCCACGAGAACATATATGAAGGCAATCAACAAACTAGAAAAAATACTGAACACATAAGGCAAAGCAAACAATAATACAGAGGTAGTATTTTTTCTCTCCTTCTTGGCCAGTCTTTATTTCTCAAGTACTTCATGCCAGGCTCTGTGTTCAATGCCCATTTAATACACAATTCCCAAGGGAGGATCTAACTAAGGGCCAGCACCACCTTACAAGAGAACTACCTGAGGCCCACAGGTGTGCACCTTGCCCAGGTGGTAGAGCGGGAGGTCCAGCAGTAGAACCCCCACCCCTAACCTCTCTGCCACCCACCTTGCTTTATAAAGTATTCTAAGAGACTCTAGCAGAAAAATTGGCAAAGGACAGGAAGAAAGCAACTCAAAAAAGAAACAGATATTTCTCTAAACATAAGTACTTTAATTTTTCACCAGTAATCAAAAAAATTGCAAATCAAAATAATGAGACACCATCTTCTGCTATCAAAGCTCACAGTGATAAACCTACAGCCTTGGGAGCATCTTGTAATGCTGATGATCTGGTATGTGGCTTTTGTTGGAAGGAAATATAACAATATCCATCAAAAGTCTTAAGATGTACACCATATGCATTTCTGGAATTCAAATCAGCTCATATGTAATTCCTAAGCATGGAAAGAAAAGGCTAGTGTGGTGTGGAAGTCACATTGGTTCAACTGTGACAACCCCCACCCTCCAGCATGCTAGCATTTTGAGCTATAAGTGACAGCAGGTAAATACAAAGACACAGAACCAGCAGCTGTGGGGGTACAACTCACCACACTCCCCTATTTGCTAGATTTGGTCACATGCCCTTTGCATGTATCATTTGTCATCATAGCTCAATCATCATTTATCTAAGTCTATCAAATGATTTTGAAAGGCAAATATTATATTTTTGTGGTATTCCTTAATTTTTTTTTAGGGAATCTAACATGTGCTTTTTTAAATTAGGGTTGCTATTGTTACATGGTTTTAAATAATCAACACCATCCCCATTTTTCTATATGCCCTGTACTCTACCCTAAGGATATAATCACAGCTATACACAGGAGTACATACGTTTATCTTGGCATTATTCCTAGAAAAATAAGTTATTTTTCATTAAGTGTCCAAGAATAGCTTTTAATATCTGCAAAGGACTCCAGTGCGAACACTAAGAAGCAGAACTTGACCAAAGCAGAATGGAGATGAAAGAGCTTCCTCCCACCACACAAACCACTGCCCCAACTCCACATCATGCTAGGATTACTACAGACAGCTCTTCAGATCAACCTGGCCCCAAATTCCATGTCTCTGATGGGATACAGACCCACACACCTCTGACATCCTTGCCCGGCCCACCTGGAAACTTTACCTCTCCCCAACCTCCAGTTAAAGTTAGAAAATGACACCAAAGTGAACACCAGGTGGGACAAGAGATTGCTCTGCAATATTTGCTTGTTCTGATTCCCCCAGAAGGGCCCTAGAACAGCTGGGTATACAAAGCTTTGAAGTCATAAAATAAAGAAAATACTCATTAAAGGCACACAGCTATCAAATTGGGAAGAAGAGATAATCACCTTTGGGATGATAAAGATCAACTGTAAGAAACATAGCTGTTTTAGATGGAAGGAATGTTTCTCTTTCTTTGGTGTTCATTGATTTTTTTTAAAAACTTACAACTTTAAGATTTAAACTCAACAGAAAAATAACTTAAAATTACTTTAAGATGGGTCAAAATGATTTCTAAGTAATCTTCCCAATCAGAATGCTGTGATCTGACACTGGAAAACAAGAGGCTAAATCAAGAAGGAAAACTCAATGGGTGAGATGGAGGGCAAAGGCAGGGAGGGCAAAGGTTAGGGGGATTGATAAGTGAACAGACCCTCACCCCCCAATACCCTGCCTCAAGATGACTCCTTCTAAACTGGGGAGTTGGTCTGCCAAGAAGGAATGAGTGGTTACCTGCTGCTACACAAAGAAACCCTACAAGGTAGAAGGTGCTGGATCAATCCCAATAGCCAAGGTGACGGGCCAACCAGACCAGCAGGTCTCAAGTGAGTTAAGGGGTCTTAAAAGGCATCAGACCCATTAACCAAAGGACCAGTTCAAAAGAACTACCAATTAACTAAAAAAACTTTTAAGGAATATTTTTGAATACCACTGATATTTAAAGACAGATTCTTCAAAAATATTTACTATACTTAAGTTTTTGATAACTTGGTAAATTAATCATTTGACTAGCAAATTTGTTTTAGTGACTTGAGTCACAGGACCATTTCATATGATTATGGAAAAGGTAAAAAGAAGTTAGGGTGACTAGGGCTGTGAAAAGACTGCCTCAGTTCCTCACTCTTCAGATATATTAAAGCACTGCATTTGTATCTTTGGTGGCTCTGACTGTTCCCATCCAGACCCATTAAATGTACTATCTACCAAGTTCAAACAGTCACTTAATTTCTCAGAAATGTCTGGTAAACACAGCTTTTGGCTGGTGTGGCTCAGTAGATTGAGCGCAGTCCTGTGAATCAAAGGATCACAGGCTCAATTCCCAGTCAGGGCACATGCCTGGGTTGTGGGCTAGGTCTCCAGCTGGGGGCATATGAGAGGCAACGGACTGATGTTTCTCTCCCCTTCTCCTACCCTTCACCTTTCTCTAAAAATAAATAAATAAAACCTTAAAAATTAAAAAAAGAAAGAGAGGGGAGGGGAGGGGAAGAAAAGAAAAAAAAAGAGAAGAGAAGAGAAGAGAAGAGAAGGGAAGAGAAGAAAAGAAAAGAAAAGGAAAGAAAAGAAAAGAAAAAAGAAAAGAAAAGAGAAAGAAATGTCTGGTAAACAGCACCAGTGTGTGCTGCTAACATGCAGGCAGAAGTTCCAACGCTAGTTATTTGTAGGTATGCAGCACAGCTTGTTTAGTCAAAAGAAACCTTCCTACTGGGTCTCTATGTGAAGTGAAAAAGTTGAATGTCTCTGGAGATAATTTATGTTTCCACCTAGAAGGTTTCACCTAAGAAAGGGCAATACTAACCACACTCTAGAAAAGACACTGTTGGTTAATGGAAACTCATATTGGAAACAAAGTTAAATGACCTTCACTGAATACTTGCAATACCTCCCATTGTGCCTGACGTCAAAGGACTTCATTAAATTTTCTCAATTTACAGTTTCCTAATATTTGTAACATATCATATTTTGTGTTTAGGCTATGTTTCCCAGATGATATATATTGTCAAAACAAAAGGGGGTAAGTTTAAGGAGTAGGAAGGATTTATACAGCTACTGATAAAAGTTAATTCTTGTTTTTGGTAAAGATTTTTACTTACTTATTTTTAGAGAGCAAGGAGGGGAGGAAGAGAGACATCAGAGAGAAACACTGATCCATTGCCTCTCGCACGCCACCAACTGGGGACTAGGCCCAGAACCCAGGCACGTGCCCTGACAGGCAATCCAAATGGGGCCTTTTTGCCTTGCAGGAGGATGCTCAACCAACTGAGCCATGCTGGTCAGGGCTAGACTAAAAGTTATTCTTCAAAGGCCCCATAAACTCATGTTCTCAGGTGGAGGGGAAAAAAAAAAGGAGTAATAGTAAAATCCTAAAAATATACAAATACTTGGATTATTAGTAATTATGGACCAATACTTACTTCCCAAACTTTTCCCATGTTTTCCAATTATTGAGGCATAATTCATAGTCATGGAATGATTTTCTATAGAAACTGCTCTTGTGGTGAAGTGCTAACATGACTACTCATTCATTGTTTCCATGAAAATGAACAGAAGTGATCTCCTTAGTCCTAGGGCAGAGGCAAGTATCAAACCTCCAGTGATTTTTAAATCCTCACACGTGAAGGACAGAGAGCCAGCATGCAATGTTAAGAATGTGAGCATCTCTGCAAGGAAGCCCTTGGGTACGAGGCTTAACTCTATTTGATCAGTTCACGTCTTGATCCCTCAATGATCAGAGACTGGATACAGGAGACAAAAAGTTATGAGAGAATAGGACAAACAAAGGTGGGAGTGAGGGTGGGATGGCTAAGCCTTCTAAAGTACTGAAGTGTATGTGAAGACCAACAAAGTAAGCCCACCCCACAGAGGGACAGCTGGGCATCAGGTCACCACTCCAGTGGACAGTGGCTCTAAAAGCATTCTACATCAGAGATTTTCAACCTTTTTCATCTCACAACATACAAACTAGTTATAAAATTCTGCAGCACACCATAAAATACATTTGCCAATCTGACAAAAAAGCAGGTATAATTTTGATTCATTCACATGGGACGTCGGTTATGTTTGCTGTTGTCATTTTTTCATGTGACAGTCTAAGGGAACAGAGGTCAGTGCCCCTGACTAAATAGTCAGCTATGTCATGTTTTAAAAATTCTTGTGGCACACCAGCTGAAAATCATTGTTTTACATCAAAATCACTGAAAGAGCTTGTTTAAAACTGTAGATTCTAGTGAAGAGAAAGAACAAGCCCATCTATTTGGCAATTCTCCTGAACTGCCTTAGGGGGAATTAAGTGACATACATTGGGAAACTGATAAAAAAAAAACCCCTTAAGTTTCATAAATAATAGTGACCACAAAAACACAGATTCCTCACCCTTCCTCTAAGATAGCGATTTTCAACTGGTGTGCCACAAAAATCTTTAAAACACGCAAATACCTCACTCTTTAGTCAGGGACACAGACCTCTTTTCCCCTAAGACTGTCAAATAAAAGAAAATGACAACAGTCAACAAAACAATAGCCGTACCATGTGACTGAATCAAAATTACACCTATTTCTTTGTAAGATGAGCAAAAATTTATTTTTTTCGTGTGCTGCACAATTTTAGTAATTGGTTTGTGTGTGCCACGAGATGGAAAAGGTTGAAAATCTCTGCTCTAAGAGTTTCTGAACCAGAGGTCTGGTGGGGCCCAGGAACCAGTCACTCTGTTGCAGTGGGTCCAAGGACATGCTTTGAGAAACAGACAAAACTGACTCTGAGGTGCCCAGTTACCCCTGCAAGGGCCATGGCTGATGGCTTCCCATCCATGTGCTGCCCGTGGCCCTGTCTCAACTATGCTATTCTGAATTCTATAACTCTTCCCAGCATAAACAGATTTTCATCAGTTACACTTTCCTTCCATTAGAGACCTGGATCATGAGCTGCCTGGGCACCTTGTCTAAATTTTCCACATCTATTCTCTAACATATGACTGAAACAAATCTTAAACACCACTCTTGTGAGCAATTTTAAATAAGCAGTACTCCTGATAGAACTCTTCTGTTACAACTTTAAGAATGGTAAAGTCTCATAATGTAGTTCTTAGTTTTTCTCAAAATGAAAAAAAAAGCCACACATTAAAACTTCCTATGAGAAATTACCCTTGTAAGAGGCCACACCCGGGGCCCAACACTAGACTCCCTGGGAGAACCTGGCGAGGAGGCCCCTTTGGGCACCAAATGTTCGCAGGTTAGATAAGCTGAAGATGTGACCCACTTCCAAACAATGCTCTTAAACAAACAAACAAACAAACACCCAGACTGTACTGTCGTGAAGGTCAGCAATGACCTCACTGACAACTCCAGTCCCACCTGGAGCCTGAGTTTCCCACCTCCCTGCAAACACTCCTTTACTTTATGCTAAGACATTTTTCTGATGAAAATGGAAGGACAATGTCACCAGGAATCAGGTGGCCTCCTCTTCCAGAGGTACCCTGGAACTCCTCCTCCTCCCACACTCTGCTGTACACCCTTCCTTTGAGAAAGCCCATCAGACCTCAATCTCTGTCTACAGAAAGATGACACAATATCCACCTCTTCCCAAACTCACTCCTGTTCCTTTATCAGTAAAATTTAAATACTTTTAAAGTTCTTATATCCACGTAAGCTGTCCTGGAAAACTGTATAATGAATATATGTTTAACAGCTGTGTCACTCATTAAATTCAAATTATGAGCAAGTAAAAGAGCATGCATACTGTATTTTATAGGACCTAAAACTGTACTGTTTCTAATATGTCCTGATTTCAGATATATTACAATGTGAAAAAAAGGTGCATCTTGGAATCATGAAATATAGTATGGTAAAATTTCAAACTAACTTCCAAAATCTGTAGAAAGTTAAGAAATTATAGATAAAATGGCCAAAGACAAGAAGTGCAATGTTACATCTGAAAATTTAGGAAAATGTGCTACCTGTATTTGAACAGTACTGAGAACATGTGTGCCCTCAACAATGACCCACATGCAACAGGAGCTCTGGACCTTGTCAGTGCTCGGGCAACCTGTCCCACAGGACGACAACAGAGCACCATGATCTGCAGGTCTCCAGGTCCCCATGACTGCAAGTTACATTTAACTCTCAGTGGACAATGATATACCCACAGATTTACCTGCACATTCCATTGATGCTCTTCTGCCCCCATCTTAATCACTTCCACTATACCATTTCCTCCTGTTCAAACACCCTCCTCTTCTGACTGCAGGAACATCATTTCCTTGCTGTCCCCTTTGCTGGCTCCTCCTTGATCTGCGCTCTCTTCTAGTTCTTTCCCCCTGTATGATTTTGTTCACTTCACAGCCCTTGCTGCAATATGGTTACACCAGCTCCCACACGGGCAGCGCTGCCCTACTTGTATGCCTACCTGTCTCCTGACACTCCCACGTGGACATCTCACAAACATTCAAAAGGAACACATATGAAGTGAAATTACTGATGCCTGCCCCTGTATCACCCCTCTCCAAGTCTTTTCCTCCTACAGCTCTGTAAATGATTCCACCATCCACCAAATTGATTCACATGGCAACCCCACACAACTGCTGCAGTGACAAACTTCCTCTAGTCTCCTGTCCCTATTGTGATCAGCCACCTCCAAGCCATAATGTCCTATAGCCCAGACCATGGCAGTGGTCACCACCACCCATGGCCTTCCCTGAACTGGTTCCTGCTTGGTCTCCAAAATCCACTCACAATGCTCTGCCTTCACTCGAGAGTCATTTTCCCCAATGGCCTTCTGCCAGTCCCTACACAAGCCAATATTCTCCTGGTGCCCTGGGGCCTTTGTGGCTTCTGCTCATCCTTCTGATCTTGTCCTCAAATCTCCCTCCATGGTGCAGTCTTCTCCGATGGCCCCATCTAAGGAGGTTCCTGTGTCAACATCAACCACTACACACTACTTAGACCTGTTAGGGCAGTTTGTGCTTTGTTATTATTTTTTCTCCAGCACCAACTCCCCCCCATTTCATGAAAGAGGATGAACTCTATGTCACACACACCTGCATTCCAGGTACACCTGGGCCCAGAGAGGGCATTCAACAAATGTGGCAAATTAAAGGAATGGCCAAATTCCCCCTTTTTAACGCCACCCAATGATGCTGGAATCCTCTGGAAATGAGGAAAGGAAAAAACCAAGAGCTCCTTGGCTAATGACCAAGTGGCTTAAACCATTCCATGAAGAGCTGAAATGGGGCTTCAGAATCTTGACCCTAACTGTTTGGTATACTGAATCCAGTTGAGCATCAAAAGACTACTCCTCATAGCATGACAGAACATACAAATAAATTCAAGGATTCATATTTTTCTTTTCTTTTTTTATTAATGAGACATAAGACTTTTGGTAACTGCTCGCCCTCACTGTGCCAAAATCTATAATTCCAAGGGACAACATACAATTTAGAAAATCTAAGGAAGACCACAAAATATGTTTGAGGAACTGCAAACAAACCATATAAGCACAGTCTAGTGAAGCACTCCCAGTGGACTTGGAGCTAAAACATGACATCAGAGAATGTTAGGCTTTGTAGATAGGAAGCTACAGAACCTGAACAAACCAAAACTCCTGAGAACCTCAACTTCCTCATCTGTAAAATGGGACATGTTTTGCCATGGCTGGCGTAGCTCTGGATTGAGTGCGGGCTGCGAACCAGGCATCGCAGGTTCGATTCCCAGTCAGGGCACATGCCTAGGTTGCAGGCCATGTCCCCCAGCAACCGCACATTGATGTTTCTCCCTCTCCCTTCCCTCTCTAAAAATAAATAAATAAAATCTTAAAAAAAAAAAAAAATGGGACATGTAACATTGTCTTTCCAAGAGACTGCTGCAAGGATAAGGAAAAGCACAGGAAGTGGTGATACTTAGAAAGATGTCAGGTGAACTGTGTGCACTGGCTGTCTCACTTCTCTGCTCAGCCCTCTCTCATTCCTGCCCCTACAACATGAAGACTGTGACTGAGTCACTCTGGCACAGACATACATGCTGGCAGAGCCCTCTCATACCCCTATAAATGTGTGAGGAGCTCACTCAAGGTCTGCCCTCCAAAGGTAACTGCTGAGAATCTCTCACGAAGTCCACAAGTGTCCCGGTGGGAAAGTGACGGCTAAGAAAGCACTGTAGATGCTAGGGAGAATGGGTGGAGACAGGGAGACAAAGAGACAAAGAAGGAAAGAATTGGTTTTATTTCTGTTAGATGTCACAAAGACAGACAGAATGAAATGCTGTTGCTACCGCCACACCTAACCATTCTCCAGAGCAGGGGTTTCACTTGGGGCATTGTGGGGAGGAAGAAATGCGGAGGGGTAGAGTGCTATGAGCATGTACAGTGGGTGGAGGCCAGGAATGTTGCTAAATGTCCCACAATATGCAGGACAGCTGCCACCATAGAGCATGATACAGTCCCAAATGTTAATAGTGCTAAGGAAGAAAGAAGCCCTGCTCCAGACCAAAGGGCTCTCCCTACTGTCCCCACCAGCTCTGGCAGAGGTGAAGGAAACCAGAAGCCTCTTCACAGTCAAGTTTGAACTTGACCCTGACAAATGCACCACTTTCAGAAATTCAGTCCCCTGGATCAGCATAGGAAGGCAGGGGACTATGGAGTAAAAGGATTCCGCCACCAAGTTGTGAGTAAAGGAGAAAGGAGGGGAAACTGGGGCTGGATAAGATTAGGAAAGAGAAAGAAGAAAAATATTAGGTCAGACTTCCCCAGACTACAAAATACAAGATAACTGTGAAGAAGCAAATGATCTTACTCTGAAGCCAAAACGTGTTCCAGGTCACTGAGCAAACTCAGGTGATGACTGCCAGCACGGGAGTCCATGTTACTGTCCCCCCACTAAGAAATGGAAATGGAAAGGCAGGTGAGATTAGGGAGAACGTGGGTGCTAGACTTGGACTGCTGCCTCCAGAGCTAGGAAGGACGAGCTAGGGGAGCAGTGGGCTTTGCTAGGTTCTGGATGTGTGTGGCTGGAACTAGACAATCCTGGAAGGGCAGGTTCCCAGCAACAAATCCAGGAAGAACAAAGTTAGTTGGCTGTTTCTGACCTCAGTTGACCACCAAAAGCACATCAGATACTCAGCAGCTATAAGTGCACAGTGAGGTCTGACAAAAAAACAAAACAAAACAAAACAAAATGAAAACCCCACCCCCTTTATTGTTTGGAATTAAAGTATATTCTATTCTGTGGTGCAAAAGGAGCTATTTTTCCCATAATATCCTGGATAGTTAGGTTAAAAGGTTACAAGGATAATCCCTATTTTATAGGTGATAAATCTTAGGGAGAATGAAGACACATAAAACCATCTATCAAGTTAGACACAACACTCACATCTCACAGACATGACAGAGTCCTCAGAAGATGAACGTCCTTTGTTTGACTATAACACAAATCGATGAGCTTCTACCAGTAGCCTCAACCACTAACAGACAGAAAATGTGTGAAAAACCTCTCTCTCAGATTCTCTTGGCTCTACTACTGAATCAAGAAGGTGACTCTGAAGAGAAAAGTACAGTGATTTATAGCCATGAATTCTGTCCCTGCACAAAGGGAAGCCTGAGAGGACTGGATGAATCATCTCTACCTAGCCCTCTGATTGCCAGCTCATGTCAGAAAATGTAAACTCGCTCAGAGAGAGCTACTCATGAAGTATAGGTTATTTTCCTATCACCTACAACACACTTTTAGTCCCAGATCTTTACTATCAGCACAATAAAATCCACACAGCAAAGAACCTGAAAGTCAAGGGCAACTTACCATGTTTGGCACATTGGTGACTGAAGCATTCTTGATGTCTGCAGGGAAGGGAGGCAAACTAGTGACCACATTCTGTTTGCTGGGTAACTGGGGGTTCACTCCAGGGGCTCCCATTGGCTGTCCTCCAGTTTGACTAAAGGGTTGTCCAAATGGACTTGTGTTACCAGTCATTCCCATCTGAAACAAAAAGAGGCAACATCAGCTGTTTGAACAACATATAAAAGGGCCACAGAAATGCTCACTTTGACCCAGGGAAGCAAAGTGTTATTTCCTATGAAAGCTTCATATCAATTATAAACTAAAGGTTCATTCTCAGTGTTCAGTCAGAATTATGAACAGAGCAACTTGCTCAAAGAGCTACACACTAAGGCAGAAGACTAATAAAGCATTATCAGCTACAATTGTCTCCTCCTCGTAAACGCCACCCAAGAGCCAGCGATTCCCATCTTTACCCTCGTCCATACTCATCAACAAAACCCTCCAGAATCACTGACAAAGGGGCAGCTCCTTCAGCTTAATCTTAATTACTCTCTAAGAAAACAGTTTCTTTCAGGTTTCCCTGTAAGACTGAAACTAACTTTCCATTAGTTCAAAACGCAAAGCAGAAACACTGACAAAAAATGGTACAATGTCTGGAATTTGCTTTAAAATAACCTAGTGAGGCAAGAGGTACTTACATGAAAAAAGCCTGGATGACAAAGGACTAGCCATATGTTGGTAACTCCCAAACAGGTGACAGGTGACACCTGTGAGGGCTTGTTATACTATCCTCTCTACTATTAAATGAGTTTGAAATTTTCCATAATAATTTTTTTAAATTAGTGAAATAAAAAGTATAGTAGTTAACGCAAGAGCAAGAAGAAGGAACCCCCACCTATGCCTCTGCAAGGGCCTGCAACCAATACATGAGTCAGGATTCCCTTCTAGTCAACTGAGCCAGGCTGGATTCCCTATGGATGCCACAGCTCCAATCCCCACAGGAGAGAATTTGGGAAACCCCAAATTGATATCCTGATGCTCACCTGCCTCCTCTGGAGGAAAAGAAAGCAATCATTAAGAAGCTGGCTTTTTTCTCACTGCTTCCTTTGCTATTTCATAAAGTTGTAACATCCCACCTGCTGTATACTGCTCACTCCACTTTCTTCCCTACATCTGATGTTTGAAGACTGGTACCCTAGGACATATTTTGTTAATGGATGAACAACATAAATAGAGAGAAAGCCCTGGGAGGAAGGGGTCCACCCAGGGAAGACCTCCTAGGAGAAGGGGTTCCCATTCAAGACATCTTGGCTCAGTTCTTTCCACCAGCCTCACATGGTGACTGCCACTCTAACCCATTCATGCTGGGTAACTTAACATTTCCCTTCTACATGCTAAGACAAGTGTCTTGAACAAGATGAATTGCATTATTTCTTTCAGCTCTAAAATTCTAGGTTGCAAACAAAGCAATGCTCCACACAATTGACCCTTTTCTGCTGAAATGTTCATATAAAAACACAAATAAAACAAAACTAGGACAATGATCTTGGTCTGTGCATTTTCATATGCACAGGTGGGTTTCCACACGTAGCCCTTACAGCTGTCATTTCTCATCTTTTAAAAAAAATCCTCGCCCAAAGACATTTTTTCCTGTTGCTTTTAGGGAGAGAAGCAGGGAGAGGGGAGAGAGAGAGATGTGAGAGAAAAACACAGATTGGTTGCTTTCCTGTAAATGCCCCGACTGGGAATGAAACCCCCAACTTTTTGGCTTATGGGATGACACTCCAACCAACTGAGCCACACCAGCCCAGGCCATTTCTCACCTTTCTGAAAGTGAACAAACTCTAGCTGCCACTTTTGCCCTATTTGCTTTACTTGAGTAAACAGAAACAAATTAAATTCCACTGAAATGCAAATTCAACTTGAATAAAACAAAAATTTTTCAAAAAGACCACTAATTAGGCTCAACTTTGAGTTCTGATGACCTAAGGCAAGATGGTAGCTCAGTAAACTATTAATATAAAGGGCATTTCTGAGTCTCAACTAGGTTCTTTTGGTTGTTAACTGAAACTCAGATCTGAAGCAAGACTTATGTTCAGAAAGTATTATGCCCACTAAATAAACTCCATGTAGCAATACTTCTCTCAGAATTTCTGTTTTATTGCATAAAATCAATCTGCTGAAACATCTTTCTTAGAGGCTCACAAGTATCAGGGAAAAAATGTAGTTATAATTTCCATTTCTTAAATTGCATTTAAAAATATCCTTACTAGGACCACATATTCATAAGAACATACACCTATTCACCCCTCCTTGAATTCATCCTTGCAGTTAGCCAGTACAGGTATCCCCTGCTTTCTGAAAGTAGAGTTCCTATGAAACCTTTCATAAACCAAAAATGGTGTAAAGCAAAGAAATTATCATTTATATAGAAAAATTGCTTAGTGTTCCCAGACACCCAAAATAACATACCAAATAAGACATAAAACCTAAAATAACACTAACATATAGTAAAAATTAAGAATGATATAAATACACACCACACTTTGCACATTCACCAATCCAAACAACAGGCTTTCCATTTTATCCATTAATGGATATCAACTAAAAGAGAGCGTCCTTTGCTACTAGCAGAACCAAGAGTAATGTAGGCAGCTTTCAAGATTCTGGCTCTCTGCATACATGCAAATAGTACGAATTGTGGACACAGGCAAGATCAGTGTACACAAAAGGTGTTTATTTTCACCACAATCAAAATGCTTAATTATATCCAGTTTTACACTAAACTGAACCTCCTCAGGAGCTCTCTCAGGCTTTTCTGATACCTTAGGACACATTTTGTTAATAGATGAACAACATGAATAGAGAGAAAGCCCAGAGCTCACAGACACAGTTCAAGACTACAGTGGCCTGATGCTAAGATGCTGAGTGTGGTTCCTGGGAAAGGAGCTTAGCTAGGTTACCCTCGTTGCTTGGTGTTGTGTGCTGGCTTACTGCTGAATGCTATTTTCACCATTAAAAAAAAAGCATGAGTCCTCTTCAAATTTCTTTCAGTTAGTGAAAACAAGTACTATTGTAGGTCTGTCATAAAAGCAAAGTGGCATAACATGAACAAAAAGTGGGTGATACCTGTGTTCATCAAGCCTGGCTCTGTGCAGAGGCAATTTTCCTACTTCTTGTCATGGAGCTCACTTTTGTTACATAATCATCAATTTGATAAAGAAAATCCAGGTCACTTTGGAAGTCTCTAACATCCATGAACCAAAGTGGATGATGGCTGGAGAGTGAAGAGGAGATAACTTGTCCTTTCAGTCACACCAACCCTCCAAGGGAGTTGCCCCTTTGGGGCAGAGAGAGAAATAAATACTCAGAGACTGAAGAACTCCCAAAAGGATCCTGTGGATCTCAAAGTTCACCCCACATGTTTCAAAAACATTGTAAATATTTTTGACAACATTCATATGATCACCTTGCCAGGATAAAAATGGGGTGTGTGTGTGGTCTGTCTGGTCCCTTGGGTACTACTTGCCTGGTTGAGTTTCTGGGGCAAAGCACTTTCTAACTGTCTGAACTAAGGTGCTCCAGACTGTTTTGGAACACTGATAGGTTCCATCAGAAATTTTCTTCACTGAAAAAGAAATTTTCTTTTTGGCCATCCAATAGTGAAGAAAACTATCTCAACATGGTCTCAGTCCTCATGGGGCAAGAAGCAAGGTACAATCAAAGTCAAAGATCTGATGACCTAACAGATAATAGGTAGGTAAGGAAGGTAAGGAAGGTCTAGCTCACAGGGGACTAACTATACATTTAAAAAATATGAAAAATTTCCTTTCCTCAGCCTAGAACAACAAACACATTCCAGAGATGAACCAAAGCAAGTCCAGGCTACCTGCAGAAGGCCAGATTCTAAGGTCAGACCTCAGGTCTCTCAGTCCAGGGCCAATCCCAGCCTTTCTGTAATGAGTTAGAATTAATAGGGCAGAGACCAAAGGTCAGTCCTCCAACAGGCCACTGCTGCCTAGCTCCTAAGTAGTCCCTCCACCCCAGGTTCCAAACTGTCTCCTTACTGCCTGGTAGAACCAGAAAGATGTTCTCTAGTCCTAGCCTGCAATTTGGGTAAAAGCCATTAGCTTCTAGAGACTTCTAGATTTCTTCATTTCTGTTGTATATCCATTGTCCTTTGATCAGATCAAACATTCTCAAATCTAGACTAACACGCATATTTTTAGCATCAATACTCATAACAAAATAGTGAATTCAAGATGCAAAATCTACATATTTCTTCTAATTTCTAGTCAGTTATTTGATAACAATTTAGTAAACTTGGCTTTACTTTCAACTGAAGTTTATCAGAATTTGGTTTAAAGCTGTGTAAGAGCCACCGTGTAATCTTTTCGATAAAATCCAAAATGCAGAAAAGCAGAAATAAGCAACTATTGATGGTAAAATTTATATAAAATATGAACAAATTAAAGCCTATATTTATCTTCTGCCTCATTCTGCAATAACCCATACATGTTAAAATTTCCTTTTACTTTGCTTTTTCTACAGCCCCTTTAAGCATTAATTTAAGTTCAATTTCAGAAAACAGGAAAAGCTAATTACATTAAGTACCTAAAAAGGTAAGCTCTCCTATAATGAAATCTAAATTAAGGAATGCCTTATAGGTCTACCATGTTTTCCCACGGGGAAAAAAAAGGATTCTTGTAAACCAAGTATATTTGTCTGCTGTCTGTGCCTATCACTTCGACAAGAGAATAAAGACACTGTATTATAATCCCTGTTTACAAGGGAAGAACAAACTAAGTAAGAAGAAAAAAAAATACTAGCGTCAAATCTGGAGGCCTACCTGCCCTCACAACTCAAGGACAGGGATTAAGTATTAGACTTAGCATGACTCGAAAGCATGAGATCTAGTGAGAAAACCTCTTTATTAGTTGGCAAAAAACTAAACAAGGCCTACATTAGCCTTTATCACCAAAACAAAGATAGCAACTAAAGCAAATTCTAGTGACACTTGGCTCAATCAAAAACTGCTGAAGTCCTGAGCTGTCTGCAAGCAGGTGGGTGACAACTACCCACCGAAGATGGATACACAATGCTGCTCCTTCTACTCTGGTGAAGACGTGTACTACAGATATAGTATGGAAAGTACAAAAACTACACGACTATATAGCATTATCTATCATAATAATACTTAAGACAGTCCATCCTCAAGCTGTCTTGGATACAAAACCAGGCTAAAAGTTGCCTTCCTGGAACACATGTCTCTGTGTCCATGGGCCCCAGCACAGAGTGGGTGCTTTAGTATTTGTAGAAGGAACCAAATAAATGAATACTCGAAGAGACTACGTATCAGGCAGTCCTTGGGAACCTCTACGCTGGCACTGAGGACAGAGGCAATCAAAGAAACGTGGGCTGATACCTAAGTCAGGCACAAATGAGGGTCACCATCAGTTGGAGATGGGACTAGGAGAGGCAGGCATAACAGTCTCCTTTCTATCTTCTCAATATCTGCCATAAGGATATCACCTACTAGAGTGAACAGGCATGGAAGTGGACTGTCCATGCTAAAAGCTTGAACACAATATGCCCTGGAGTTGATTTTACAGGTTGATAGTAGCTCTGTGTCCCATCACTGCATATATGGGAGCCCCATCTGGCTGTAAAACCGGTCTTCTATGCTACATCCACTGGGGCAACAAACCCTCGGCTTTGGTACAAAGTCCCAGGCAAAACCCAACCCAAAGAGTTCCCAATTGGTGTTATTAAATACTGATTCATCAGTCTCAGTGGTCACCTCTGACTGCAAACAACTTCCTCTGCTGTTCTAGTGTGTGGGAAAAATATTTTCATTTTTACTTATGTCATGATATGACAGCTATCAATACACTAATTAAGAAAACCAGCTCTGGGCTCCCAAAGAACAGTAAGATTCTTTTCATTAACCTAGAGAGATCTCTATTATTCACCTAACTTACCTCATCAAATAAGGTAACTAACTTGTCAGCTCACAAACATGAATGGAAAGTTGCTTGGATCGTTTACAATGTACCTGTTACTAAATTACTTTTTATTAAAGGAGTGACTTTAAAAAAAAATAAAATGTAATAAAAAATAAAGTAGTAAACTGAAAACCAAAAAACTAACTAGAGTTTAAGGAGAAATAACACTGATATCGAAAAGTTTAGAGCAAACTTTTTGGGATATAACAGATCATCAAAATGGAAGCTTCTCCCCAACACAGGTTTCTACAATCACGGCAAGCTAAGCATTCATTTCTTGCTTCTTTGTAGGATGAGGGGACAGAAAAAGGCTTTCTTTGCAGTTAGGGCCACCACAGGTTGTGGATCCTCTCCCATTATCAGCAGCCCAAACAGTCCTGGGATGAGCTATGTGCCAAGGATTAGCTGGAAAGCCCATGACAAACTGGTCTGTCCATGTGCAAGTGTGCATGGGAGGGAGGGAAGGAAGGTGGTTATGCCTGTCCAAATTTTGTAACGTGCATTTTTGAGAGAAAAGGTCCATTATTACATTTCAAAGGGGGTCCTAAGATCCCCTAATGATTAAGAACACCTGCCCCTGGATAAGGAACCTGCTACCCCACCCACATCTCACAACTCTTAGGGAAGGGTAAGACCTCCCCGCAGATCTCACATAACCCTGCCATATATGGTAGATATTCTTTTATCCAAAGACATCCACCACTCACACAAACAACTACCCTC
Source organism: Tonatia bakeri (assembly GCA_004024845.1). NCBI lineage: Eukaryota > Metazoa > Chordata > Mammalia > Chiroptera > Phyllostomidae > Tonatia > Tonatia bakeri. The sequence goes on along the minus strand of PVIA01010371.1, from coordinate 30,184 downwards.
ACAAATGAACTCTCCCCAATATTATCTCCAAATGTCTCTTGGAATGCACATTCACAAGAAGGATCAGATCATAACCATTTATGAGCTAAAAGTTAATGGGGATACACTGTGTGACCAGAGGAGAATATCTGGAATGGGAGGACAAAGGGCAGATGGTAGGACTGGAGGAGGACAGCCAGAAACATGCTTCCACTTCATGGTTTTACATAGATTTGGCCAGGCCTTCAGAAATGCTTGAAGAGGCAACAAATGCTGAGTTTGATGTGGTTTTGATGAGATCACTAAACACACTGGTTTTTTAAAAGCTGAATTCTTCAGTTTTCCTCACCTTGATACACACGTACAACCACACCACAGAGCAGAGCAATTACAGGAAGTACTGAGAGAGAGAGAGAGAGAGAGAGAGAGAGAGAGAGAGAGAGAGAGAGAGAGAGTGTGTGTGTGTGTGTGTGTGTTGTGGGGGGATGCTCTGATGCAGGTCATAAAATATACAGAAAGCAAACAAGAAATGACCTTCAGCAATACACTTAGTAGGGACAATTGGAAAGGACAAAATTTTCAGATGGAAGGGCCTCAGAGAGTACTAGTTAAAACCTATCACTTCATGGACAAGGAAAAGGTGGTCCACAAAGCTTAAGAACATCCCCACCACCCAGTCCAGAGTCCCTGAACCCTGCCATGAAGCTTGTTACCACGTCCTTGTAAAGCAGAATCGTGATTCCTCCAAACACACCCTGACCTGCACACACACGGTACTTGACACCACTCAACAGAGACAGACTCAGTCCACAAAGACAAGGCATTAATGCCCACTTTTGAAAAAACAAACAGAACAAAAGTTTTATTGGAGCATGACACAATAAGATTTCATTCAGAGAGGCAGTAAGTGCTGTGGTTAAGTGGGTGGACCCTAGGAATATTAGCCTGGTCTGATAGTGGCTCTGCCACTTGCTAGATACGTGATTTTGGACAATTTACTTAAACTTCTCTGTATCTTGGTTTCATCGCCTGTAAATTGGAGATAATAGCACCTCCTCTAAGGGTTGTGTGAGGATTATAGAACTTCACCTATGTAAAGCACCAAGAAGAGTAACTGACAGACAAACAGTTGACTGCTACAGGGGTTGGCTAGGATATTATTATTTGGTTTTGGGAAGAATCACTTTACACTAGATAGAATTTCTTCCAGAAGTATGCTTCGGGTAACGATAAACTAAATGAACATTTTCCAGAGGCCATGTGATAGTGGGGAGTGGTTCAAACAGGTAGGATCAGAGGAAGAGGCCATCTGAATTACCAACATTTGACTGAGACAAATTCAGAGGAACATGAAATGAATTTGTAACAAAACAATCATTTACTAGTTGCAGAAACACTTTTAAAAGACAATTATTTTCAAAGTGTCTTATTAGAGCACAATCATTTCCAAGTATTCACTCTAGATTGTTTTCCAGCTTTAAAAACACTTAGAATGTTCATTTCAAACTTAAAATATAGCAAAAGTATTAACAATATATAATCAAAATACCCTAGCCTAATCTTCATGGGTTGAAATTAAATCAAAACATAGAGGAATCAAACAAGAAAGAACATTCCTATGAAACAGAAATTGATGCAACTCCCACTTTAAGTGGGCTACAACAAATGCTCCAATTGAGATGTGGCTTCAACCTAACTCGACAAGTTTATTAACCTGAAGTTTTGATCATCTTTCTTCACACTTTGGTATATATGTAAAGCAACAAAATTAATATAAGATTGTAAAAACAACACAGTTTAGTACACCGAGAACAAAATTTGCCAAATAATTAAAGAGCCAGAAGTATTCATTCTTCCCAATAACATAAAGAGCCGGAACTAACCCAGAGTATGGCCGTATCATTCATAAAGCCAGAAACATTTTCTCTTGGCAACCTACCATTGTTGGGAGAAAGCCAAGAAAAGCAGTTTTCATGGAAAGACACATGGCTGTATTCAGTTGTCTGCTATCACCCGCTTGCTCTTGGAATCCTTCCAGTACCTCAACTTGGCAAATAAAGAGTAAGTAGAAATACGCAACAGATCACAATGCCAAAGGCACTGCCTGGTCATCCAGTATCACTTGCAATAAGAGAACTGGCCTGAAGACCCTGGGCACGTGCACAGCCCTTCTCACTGGACTCCACTTTTACAGCAATGTCAACTTTTCAGGGAAATACATAGCCCCAACGTTTGAACATTCCCCCTAGACTGATAAATCACAGCTGGGAGATGGGTGAAAGTACTCAGAAACTCTCATGGTATTTCACTTGGATGATATATGACCAGAATGTGACTTAGAAAATAGGATAGGAAACTCCAACAGGGAAGGTTACAGGACTGGGGATCACTGTGGAGGCTTGAGGCCTTGGGCTTCATTTGTATTCAGCCAACTGCTACAGAAACTTCCAACAACAAAACTGGCACCCTAACACTGACGGCATACTTCGAAGGTCACAATAGTTAGATATACCAGCTCTCCAGGGTGCAGTCTGCATTAATTCACAAGCAAAAGCATCAAGCTAAGGTCTGTGGGGAAAATGTTTCTGCCATTAATCAGATGTGTGGCTGAGACAAATCTCTTGTTGTCTAAGTCTTAGTTCTCCTAAGCTATAAAACATGAAGCATTTAGATTACCTCTAGGTGATCTTGAATGTTCCTTTTAATCCTAAAATCCAATGAAGTTTATGATTTTAAACAATCAGTGCTTGAATCACCTGAGGTCTATACTCTTGAAAGGTCTAGCTATTTGCAGTGAGTAACAATTGAGGACTCGGAGTCTGCTCAAGCCAACAGAGCCAGCCTCTACAAAGAGAGGACCTCACCATAGTAATACTCCCTGTGGGGAGCCTGTGGGGTAGTCAGGGGCCTGTCCAGGAGACCGTGGATTTTGTAGGGTACTCCAAAACACACAGAGCACGGGCTTTCCACAACTTTGCATCCTCCACACCATTTCCCAGAGTATGTTACAGATACTACGACTAAGCCAAGGCAAAATAATCCAAGGTGATGGCGATAAAACTTATTGATTACTTCTCCTAATTCTTCCAAGTCTTAATATCTTTTTAGGTAGAAAACCAGCCTGTTTAGGATTGAATACTCCTTTCAAATAATGCAAAGCCAAGGCAAGCCCACAGTGGCCATGGAGAAAGAGGAAGAAAGAGGAAAAGATGATAAAAGAATAGGAGAGCCCTGACTGGTGTGGCTCGGTTGGGTGGGTGTTGTCCTGCAAAGCAAAAGGTCGACTGTTTGATTCCAGATCACAGCACATGCCTGGATTGTGTGGTTGGTCCCAGTTGGGGGGTGTACTATAGGCAACCAATTGATGCTTCTCTTTTACATTGAAGTTTTTCTCTTTCCCTCCTGCCGCGCCTCCCTCTCTCCCTCCCCCGCTTCCCCTCTCTTTAAAAATAAATAAAATGTTTTTTTAAAAGAGAAAAGGGGAAGAGACAAGACAAAAGGGAAAAGCACAAGAAAAATCTTATAAAGTGCAATGGAATACAGACCTGGGCTTTAAAAATAAGTCACTCAAAAAACTAAGCCTTTACTCTAAACCCTCTGCAGGGACAGCTCTCCTGTTTCTCCTTCATGGATTTACCATCCACTAGAGAAGTGATGAAACAGAGGAGGCAATGGAGGAACAAGGTAACGTCCATCCCTACTGGTAATGCAGGAATACTATGGGGTGGTGGAGGTGCACAGTATACAGGGCCACATTCTCCCTAGTCTAAGGTAAGAGACACATGTTAGAAGGAAAGCGGATGGGCGCTGTCAGCAGGTAGCACTGATACCCACTGTTAAATGTAGTTTAAAAAGATAGATGGGTCCTGGCCCAGACAGCAACAAATGGCTGAAGAGGTCAAACCTCAGCTGGGCCCTGAGAGGTAGGCTAAATACTAACAGTAATATTCACCATGGAGGCTGCTGTTCTGCATCCTCTCCATGATTGAAAAGACACCTCAGAAGGGACCTGGGTATCCATTAAGTGTAGAGAAGTTATTCTTGCAGTTTTAAAGTCCACCTCTAATCAAATATCTGCAATAACAGGACCTGATGGCCAGACATCTGGCTGGGAGTTAATTGATAGCATTAAGGTATTAATTAAAATGAACATCGAGCCTGGAGAGAACAGGAGTATGCTGGTATTAATTCTGCTGATCACTCATAAAAGGTAAGCACTGTCTCATAACAGCATCATTTGCAACATCAACAGACAGAAAGGAAAGCTGCAATGATCTCTCCAATCAGATCCTGACAGATTCCCTCTGAGAGTCAGAGCCTCCAGTCTTCTGGCCACTCCCACCTCCACACACCTTTCCTTCAATGAACCCACAGCAGCAGTAGCACATCTAGATGCAGCCACACCCTGACAACTATGAGAATACAACTGCCAAGCTGGCCAGCACCTCCTATTCTACAGTAAATTTCCAAGCAAAATGGGCAAGGTTTTCAGGGCAGAAAACATTCTCTTGGTCTGTCCTTTATCTCTATGCCCCAGTGCTTCCCTCCCCTGCCTCCCATCAGTATGGCTGCTCAACACTGAGATCATACAAGCCTGAAGCCTGTGCACAGGGCTGCTCAGACTTCCTGTTTCTGACTGAAATGGGATAGCACATAGGAAAACACTTTGAAAACCACAAAGCACTATGCAATCTTGAGGTTGCTTTGAGATCCCTCAAAAATAGAGCACAGAAAACCTCTACCATCAAACAGGATTCTCTAAAGTGAATAGATTTTCTACAATCACACACCAGAAACTGGGATTTCTCAGTATTATCTATCTCTGGCCTTGTTCTAGAAAGGATTTAAGATATCTTGTTTTCCAGTTCATTCTTCATAGAGTTGGCAGAAAAACATAAAATGAAAACTAAGGCTCACTGAGGGCATGAAGTTTTCACCTGGTAAATAACAAAGCAACTACTGCAATAAATGTTACTTCAGATCACGCACTATTTTTCAAAAGTCACAAACCAATATGCCACATTCTTACCCTTAAATATATAATAAAATGCATGAATATATATATACAGAACTACTGCTTTGAATTACAATCCACCGATAACTATACAATCCACTGTACCTCCCAAGTAGAAGAGGTCGACAACGTTTAATTCCTGTATCTCATCAAATACTATTTAGATCAGTCTAAACATTTGCCTCAGTAGAACATACATGATAGGTGTTCACTTCCTCAGTATACAAACAAAAAAAAGGAATATTTGCAGGAATTTTACCAAGCAAAACAAAGATGATCAAAGATGCTTTTGGGGGGGGGGGCATTCTGTGAGTAAATACATCTTTATTTTAAAAATTACTAAGATAAAACTCCTGTTTCTGAGATTCAGTAACACTGTTCGAACCTCTTGTAAGATGCAAAGTTTTCAGAGTTCACGTGTACCTTCTAAAGTATGCATTACTGATAGAAAGAAAATTGTAATAGAAAAACATATATAAACTTAAAAGTTGTATGAATAGAAGTTATAAATAAACCTTACATGTATTTATTTTAATAATACCACATTTTTAAAAAAAGCAAGATGAATGTTATATATAAGACACTTAAGATTTTTAATCTGTTAAATTTGATTTCATTTATAAAAAAAAGAAAACTATGAAAGAGAGACAAATCTCCCATGCAGAAGTATTCCAAACAAATTCTGAAGGGACACCACTACAGGAGGCAGATAGAGCACAACCCCCATCCTCTAATGGTGGACTATGTATAGTGACTTCTTTCAAAGAGGGCAGGATGGAAAGGGGGGAAGGAGGAATATTATGGTGGAGACATCTGACAGACACTACCTGGGCCAAGTGATCAAGGGCAACATCAACCAAGTGATAAGTCATGCTGACAGCATGCACCCTTGGTATGATGTGATAAATATGACACTATAACTCTCCTTACATAACTCCAAAAGCCCAGTCTTATCATGAGAAAAATATCAGATCCCGACAGAGGGCATCCTAATGATACCTGAGCAGTACTTCCCAAAACTGTCAAGGTCATTAAAAACAAGGAAAGTCTGAGAAAATGTTGCGACCAAGAGGAGCCTAAGGAGACAGGACAATCAAATGTAATGTAGTGTTCTGGATGGAACTCTAAATCCAAGAGGACCTTAGAAGGAAGTTAAGGAAATGTGTACAGATTTTGCTTAACGATAATGTATCAACATTGCTTTATTAATTGTAATAAATGTAGTAATAGAGATAACTATGTGTAGATGGGGTGTGGGGGTGGCAGGGAGATGTGAGAACCTTCTGTAATATCTTCCAATTTTTCTGTAAATCTAGTAAGACTGTTCTAAAAAATAAAAGTCAACCTTAGAAATGGGAAAAAAAAAAAAAAAAAAAAACCTGCCTTGGTGGGATGGCACAGCTGGTTGGAGCATTGTCCCGTGTACCAAAAGACTGCGGGGTTCACATCAACATTTCTCTCTCCCTCTCTCTAAAAGCAATGACAAAGTGTCCTCGGGTGAGGATTAAAACAACAACAACAACAACACACATTTAAAGAAATTATAATTATGCTGGTGGCCTCCTGCATGTAGGGGAACACATTTTCACTAGCCAGAAAAAGTGGACTTCTTTATGGGTCCTTGCAAAGCTTGGCTGAATTATTATTTCAAACTGAGAGCCACAGCCCAGTCAGATCATAGGTATGGTTCACTCTATACATGGGTGTGTTTCTAGAAAGGTTTAACTGTAGATCCTTTCATATGATGAAAAATACTCCTGGGAAATTAGATTAGTGAATCTTTTCACTAATCTTTCTATAGTTATCCAGGTTATCTTTTCTATAAATTTTGTACATGGGGGTAAAACCTGATCCATACACAGAAAATTAGGTAATATACTTTCCCACCGTATTTTGAATCTCGCTATATTACAGACAAAATGTTGCAGTAGAAAAAATAGACTTTGAAGTCAGATGCAAATGGGTTGTAAGTCAGAGCCTACCACTTTCTAACAGATGTCATCTCAAATAATTTCCAAAGTGGTTCAGAATACTTTATTTTATATGTAAAACAGATATGGCACCTATCCCACAAGATTATTAAACATGAAATGAAGAGAGATCATGTACCAGAGGACCTAGCACAGTACCCCGTACAATGGGCACCTGAGAAAGGCTACTCCTTGCCTGCTCTTCTCTTACTATAACTCAGGAAGACTAAATAAAGTAATTATTATCATTGTTCATTATAGGATCACACTGAAATTTTAGGTTATAGTCATCATATAATTCTGAAAAATGCTAAAAGTATTACATGGGAATCAACATAAAAACCCTAAATGTTTTAACTTGGTGTCAGATGGACAGCAAATTACTATCTAAAGTAAATGTAAATCTTTCTAGCAGAAACATTTTGCAGAAGTCGATCTCTGAAGTCATGCTCTGGACCACTTACCTGAAGAATGTTAGGTTTAATACTTCCTAACTTTTTAAAAGATTTTATTTATTTATTTTTAGAGAGAGAGGAAGGGAGGGAGAAAGAGGGAGAGAAACATCAATGTGTGGTTGCCTGTCATGCGCCCCTTACTGGGGACCTGGCCCACAACCCAGGCATGTGACCTGACTGGGAATCGAACCCATGACGCTTTGGTTCACAGGCTGGCACTCAATCCACTGAGCCACACCAGCCAGGGTCCTTAACATTTCCTAATTTTATTCACCAAACAATAAAGGAAGTAACAGATAACTTTTAAAGTGTGACATATACCAATCACCTACTGGCACAGCCATATCCCCTAACGTAAGCTCACACCATCAAGACAGAAATCTCTCCTCCCAGAGCCTGGAGAGCACATTCACAAAACCAGCTCCTCCCAGAGCTGGCTAGAAAAGCCCACACATTGCCCCACACTCAAGACCTCCCAAATCAAAATTTGCATCTTAACAAGATCCCCAGGTGAGTTACTAAAGTTTAGGAAGCGCTACCAGAATCTATGCTAAAGTCTTAGAGACAGGTTAATGGTTGCGTTTCAAAATGGTTCCTGAGATGTTTTTAACTGATGGAAAAACACCCAAGAGGAATGGAAAGAGCAGAGGCTTCAGACAGACCCTGGGTTGTAAATACTGGGCAGCCATCTCCCAACTGTGACCCTACATAAAATACTTGATTTCTGAGCATTAAGCTCTTCACCTGCTGAGTTAAAAGTCACCCACATGGTAACTTTAAAGCTTAGGTACAACGATTTTCTAAATTTCCTTGTGATGTGGGCTGTTCCCTGCCACACAACGGGAAGCCTGAGGGTCAGGCTCTCAGCACCAGACCCCACACCACTGTAAATTGTTTATTCAGATCAGACCAAGTTTCCCCAACCACAAAACCGCAGGCAACAAGTAACAAAATGCAGAGATCCATAGGCAACAGAGAACAGGCCCAGGGTAGAGTGTAAGAAGAGTCTTAAGAGAACCTGTGGTCAGCTACTACTAAGGAACTGCACACCAAATAGATTTCAGAGGAGGCACAGTGCTGGAGACATAGAAATTCTGACCAATCAAAGGTTCATGACCTTCCTAAATATCCCAGGAATTAAACTAAGACCCCTACAAAGACCATGCCTAAGAAGCAAGGTTTCTCAAGATCTGCCTTAAGAAAGTTTAAAAACAAGGCTTGAATGGATCAAACTGATCTGTGAGTCAATGTCTGCTAGAATAAAACCCAAAACTCTGTAAAGGAAGACAAGCAAAATTCATATTCAACAGCATGACCACCATGTTCACTTCACTACATAGTCAAAAAATTACTGAACATGCAAGAGGTGGGAAAATGTGACCCATAACCAGGAATCATATATTTAAACAAATGACCAACCACAAAATGAAACAAACTGACATGAATGAGCCTTCCAAAGAAGGGCAGGAAAGAAACAAAACACAGAGGGACAAATAGAAAACAAGCAGCAAGATGGGAGACCTGAAGCCAACTACTCCTATATCAATATTCAATGTAAATACATAAATTAAAAGACTAAGATTGTACTGAGGGACCACGTCGTAAAGAACATGACTGTCTAACCACTATGCAGCACACCTGAAACTAATACAAAATAATACTGAAAGTAAAGTGTAATTGAAAAATAAAATGTAAAAAAAAAGACTTAAGATTGTCAGAAATAAAAACAAGTTCCAAATATATGCTCTTTACAAGAGACACATTTTAAAGACACAGACAAGGGGGTAAAAAGATATTATTTGTAAATATTAGTCACAAGAAAATGGAAGTGGCTGGGTTAATGAGACAAAGTAGATTTCAAGGCAAAGAATATTAATAGAAATAAAGGTACATTTAAAATGGAAAAAGGCTCTATTCATCGGGAAGAGTAATCATCCAAAAGGTATATTCACCCACTGAAAGAGCCTCAAAACACATGAAATAAGTAGTCAGATTTCATTCCACCTAAAGGAAAAATCGACAAATCTATGATTATACTCAGATACTTCAATACTTCTCTCTCAATAACTGATGAGACAAAAAAGGTAAGGACATAACTGATCTGAATACAATCAGCCAACTGACCTTGAAGTTTACAAAATGCTACACCCTACAACTATAGGATGTACATTCTTTTTGAACGCATGTGGAACATTCATCAAGAAAGACCATGTGCTGGGCCCCAAAATAAGTTTCCATAAGTTTCAAAGGACAAAAATCAAACAGAGCATGTTCTCTGACCACAATGAAATTAAAATGTTTAATAAAATAGTATTTGCAAAATTCCCAAATATTTGAAAACTAAGCAACATACTTCTGCATAAAAACATGAATCAAAGAAACCGTAATATGTAAAAATACTTTGAGCTAAATAATAAACCAGAGTATCAAAACTTATGGAATGCCATATAGAGCAATATTTAGTGTGAAATTTATTGTTCAAATGTCAATACTTGGAAAGTCTAAAACCAATGAGCTAAGCACGTACCCCAAGAAAACTCAAATTAAATAGAAGAAAATAAAGACAGAATCGATGATATAGAACACAAGAAAAAATTGACAAATCAAAAGATGGATGTTTGAAAATCAATAAAGCTAATAAAGCCCTACCTAGGCTGATCAGGGAAAATCAAGATAAACACAAATCATAAATATCGGACTCAAAGAGGGAGCACTATATTATTACAGATTCTACAGGCATTAAAAAAGAAATTAGGGGACTATCGTATTATAAACATCTTTGTGCCAGATAAATTTAAGAAATAAAGGAGTTCCTTGTTTTTACACAAATTACCAAAATTAACACAAATGAAATATTTAAATTGCCTATACCTATTAAACAAATTAAATCATAATTAAAAACCTCCCCACAAGGAAAATTTCAGACCCAGGTAGTTCCACTGGTGAATTTTATCAAACATTTAAGGCATGAGGCAGGGGAAAGAAGGGAAAGGGTCATCAAGATTGAGGGTGGGAGGTGGGGGTGGGTGGGGTGGGGGAAAGTGGTGATGGGAAAATAGAGACAACTATATTCAAACATTAATAAAAAATTATTTAAAAAACATTTAAGGCATAAATAATTCTAACCTTAGATGAATTCTTTCAGGAAAGGAAGGAAGAGGGAGTAACTCCCAAATAATTTTAAGAAGCCAGTATATTCTTGATACCAAAACTAAATGACATTGCCAAAAAAGAAAATATAGACCCAAATCCCTCATGAATACAGATGAATACATCATAAACAATATTTTAATAAATCAGATCCAGTAGTACATAAAAACGGTAATCCATTATGATCAAGCGAGGTTAAGCCAGGAATGTAAGGTTGGTTCAACTATCGGAAAGAGTTAGGTACTTCAACACTTTAAAGAGCAAAGAAAATCCCTAAGAGCATCTCAATAGATGCAGAAAAAGTATTTGACAAAATTCAGCAATCATTTATGATCAGAAGACTCAGCAAACTAGGGAGGAGACTTCCTCAATCCAATGAAGGATATCTTTCAAGTCCTACAACACCATACTTAATAATAAACAACTGAATTCTTTCTTCCATAGATCAAGAATAAGACAAGGGATATATGCTCTTACCACTTTCATTAAATATTGTACTGGAGATCTCAGGCAGAGCCAGAAAAATAAAAAGCATGCAGATTAGAAAGGAAGAAGTAAAACTGTCCTTCTTCAATGACATCATGACCTAAAAAATTCTAAGGCATCTACCAAATAACTAACAGAACTGAATGAGCTTATGTCTCCATATTAGCAACAAACAAGTTAAACAATGATGTAAAATCTATAAAGTAAACAGCAATGAAAACGAGAAACTAAGCAACCTGATTTTAATGTTTACTATATAAAGCTAAAGAAATGGACAGATAGGTGAATGGAATAAATCAGAAGAGGAGTGATAAACCTTTTTCCTATAAAAGGCTAGTTAGTAAATATTTTAGTCTTAGCAGGCAACCTATGTTTTCCATCCCTCATTCTTTTATTTATTTGTTAGTTTATTTTTAACTAACCCTTTAAAACTATAAAAACCATTCTTAGGTTATGGGCCATAAAAAATAGTCTACAAGCAAGATCTGGCCCATGGGCTATATAGCTTGCTGACTGATTCCTGGACTACAGTCCCAGAAACAGACCTCTCTGTTATCCAATCATTTCCATTCCAAGTTATTTATTCAAGAGAAATGAAAATTTATATGTCTACACAAAGACTTGTACAAAAATGTTCACAGAAGCTTTATTCTTAATAGTTCCAAACTGGAAACCACCACAATGTCCATGAATAGGAGACTGGATAAACAAATCATGGTATATTCACACAATGAAATATTATTTAGCAATAAAAAGAACTTCTGATTCAGGCAACAACATGAATGAATATAAAAAACATGCTGCAACCAAAAGCAACCTTGCACAAAAAGTACATACTGTATGAATGTATTTATATGAAGTTTGATAATGGGTAAAACTCATCCATGGTGAAGGAAATCAGTAGTGATTATTGGGGTGGGAGTGGGGGGAGACAAGAAAAGGGAGAAATATAAAAGAACTTTCTAGGGTAATGAAATGCCCCCTGTATCTTCATAGGGGTACAGGTTATTTACATAGCCCTGAGTTCTGACAAATCCATCAAACTGTAACATTTAAGATCTGTGCATTTCTATGTAAATTATATCACCAATAATAAAATTAAAACAATAAATATTTTATTTTTTAAAGATTTTATTTATTTTTGGAGAGAGGGGAAGGGAGGGAGAAAGAGAGGGAGAGAAACGTGTGTGGTTGCCTCTCATGCACTCCCCCACTACAGACCTGGCCTGCAACCCAGCCATGTGCCCTGACTGGGAATCGAACCCATGACCTTTTGGTTCGCAGGCCGGCACTCAATCCACTGAGCCACACCAACCAGGGAAAAACAACAAAATATTTTAAAATAAATACATGTAGGCCTTTAACTCCAGATCCTAATTGTTGACCTTTAAAAGTATAACACGTTACTGGTTTTTCTTACAATACTTTCAAAGTATTAGTAAGTCTCTATTTATAAAGCATTCATTCAGTTTGCATTACAGAAAATAATCAGTTATAAAGAACTAAAAAAGAGTTCCCTCCCAACTTGGACTTTACAAAGAGTAACTACATAGGTAGACTGGTAGGGAAAACATCAAAGTTAATATTGCTCTGGCTGGGAGGCTCAGTTGGTTGGAGCATGGTCCCATACACCAAAAGGTTGCAGGTCTGATCCCTGGTCACATATATCTAGGTTGCAGGTTTGATTCCTGGTCAGGGTGCATATGAGAGGCAACAGATCAATGTTTCTATCTCATATCAATGTTCCTCTCTCCCCCCCTTCCTCCCTCTCTCTCTCAAATCAATAAACATATCCTCGGGTAAGAATTTTTTTTTTTAAAGTAACACTATGAACTGGACAATAGAATTATGGGCAATGTTCTCTTTTCTAGACTTGCAGATTTTGTATAATAAGCATAAACTATTTTTATTTTTATAAAATATTCACTGAAAACATTTAATAAGCAGTCTCATTATCACTTCAAATATTTTGTAGTTATCTCAAATTCTCTGCTTAAGAAAGCACCTAGCCAGCTAAGTAACCAATCTTCTCTAAAAGTTTTTCATTAAAACATTGCACGGTCCTAAGAACTTTACAGAATTCTCCCTCAGACTCCTTGGCAGTCTGTCAGTGGAAGGTCCTTATCGCCATCCCCTGGCCTCCTCCAGACCCAAGGAGCCGTATACGTCTCAGTTATGTATGAGTGCATCTCCATCCACGTTGACCAGGCTGGTGTCAAGATCAGCAACGCCTGAAACATGGTGTCCAGCCTGACGGCCAGATGCCAAGTGAGAGGACCACTGGGGGAGGAGATGACTCAACACCTTACAGGCACTGGCAGGCATGTTCCCAGGGCAGTGTTTGTACACTTGGAGCCTACAGTCATTGATGAAGTTCACACTGGTAACCTACTGCCAGCTCTTCCACCTTAAGCAGGTCACTCACCACAGGCAAGGAAGATGCTGCCAGTTAACTATGCCCATGGACACTACAGCACTGGCAAGATCACTGACCTCATCTTGGATGGAATTCAGAAACTGGACTACCAGTGCATATAGGTCTTCAGGGCTTCTTTGTTTTCCTCAGCTTTGATGGGAAAACTGGTTCTGGGTTCACCTCCCTACTGATGGAATAGCTCTATTAATTATGGAAAGAAATTCAAGCTGGAATTCTCCATCTACCCTGCTTTCTGGGTCTCCACAGCCCTATGACTCCATCCTCACCACCCACACCAGCCTGGAGAATTCTGATTGTACCTTCACGGTTGACACTGAGGCCATCTAGAACATCTGTTGTAGAAACCTGGATATTGAGCACTCAAACTATACTAACCTTAACTGCCTTATTAGCCAGATTGTGTCCTTCATCACTGCTTCCCTCAGATTTGATGGAGCCCTGAATATTAATCTGACCAAATTCCAGACCAACCTGATACCCTACTCCCACAACATGCCCCCATCACCTGTTGAGAAAGTCTATCATGAACAGCTTCCTATAGCAGAGGTCACCAATGCATGTTTTGAGTCAGCCAACCAGATGATGGAATGTGACCCTCAACATAATAAATACATGGCTTGCTGCTGTTGTACCATGGCAATGCGGTTCCCCAAAACGTCAGTGCTGCCAGTGCTACCATCAAGACCAAGAGTACCATCCAGTTTATGGACTGGTGCCCCACAGGCTTCAAAGCTGGCATTAATTACCACCCTCCCAGTGTGGTACCTGGTAGAAACCTGGCCAAAGTACAGCAAGCCATGTGCATGCTGAGGCCTGGGTTCACATGGACCACAAGTTTCACCTGAGGTACACCAAGCATGACTTGGTTCACTGAATAATGGTTGAAGGCATGGAGGAAGGAGAGTTTTCGGAGGCCCATGAGGACATGGCTGTCCTTGAGAAGGATATGAAGAAGTTGAAGCAGAGAGTACTGAAGGAGAAAATCAGGATGAAGAGTTTTATCTTATCTGCCTCAGTGTTACATAATGGTGTCTTGGAACTGTCTTATTTCTGTCGTTTGGTGAAGTTACCCATTGTATCCCAAACTTGTCAATAAAAGTACTGTTTTTATTTTTTTTAAAAAGAACTTCATATACACTATTTCATTTAATCAATACAATTTTATAAGAAAGATATTATTACTATTATCCCTTTTTAATCTACACAATTCTCAAAGGCAGGCGCTACTATCGTCCTCATTAAAAAGACAAAAAAAACCTAAGACGCAGAATGGTTATGCAATTTTCCCAGGAATAACAATTACTGGAGCCTGGATTTGAACCGAGGCAGCTTACTCCAGAGTCCAAGCACTTAGCTGTACTTCATCTGGGGAAGGCAGTCTCTGCTACTGGTGGTGCTGCTGCTACAACTACTAATAATAACCAGTTATACATTATCTCATTACATCTCATATAATCTCACAGGGTTTTTTTTTAAGATTTTAATCATTCATTTTTAGAGAGAGGGGAAGTGAAGGAGAAAGAGAGGGAGAGAAATACCAATGTGTGATTGTCTCTTGCATGCCCCGTACTGGGGATCTGGTCCGCAATCTAGGCATGTATCCTGACTGGAAATCGAACCACTGACCCTTTGGTTCACAGCCCGCACCCAATCCACTGAGATATACCTGTCAGGCATAATCTCCTGTTTTAAAATGAAAAAAATTCATGGGTAATTATCACATGAAGTTAGTACACCCTGAATCACAATTATGGACAAGCATGATCACCTTTCATTAAAGTTGTGGTAATGAGATGGTACAAGACTGCTTAATATTTCTACTAAAAACCCTGTGCCTACAGGAGCCAAGTACATCTCATAGCATACTGTATTAATTCAAAGCTTTCAGTCTTTTCATTCTACAGACAAACCATTTATTTCCATTGTGATCTTTTTTAAAAGGCCAAATTAAGATTTACTTAATATAACATTCCCTTATTTTCTTTGCATTAGTTTAAGGATCAGATGACATTACATGAAAAAGAGAAAAGCATCAGACAAATACAAAGTACTATTTCTCCTTGCTATTAAATATTAAAAGTGTGCAATTATCATTCCAAAATAAAGGAAGTAGATGAGTCATGCATTCCTTTAACAGTTGACTTGGCCTACTAATGCTTTACTGACTATACTCTGGCTAATCCAATCATTCAGCTTACAGGTTTTCAGATCATGGTCTATGACCAGCACGAGGGTCACCAGGGAGCTGACAAGAAATATAAATTCTCAGGCCCCATCCGAAATCTGCTGAATCAGGAACTCTGGGAAGAGACCCAGGACTCTGAGTTAACATGCCTGCAGTGACTTTTCTAGACACTCAAATCTGAGAACCACACCTTTATCCCATCTGATCAAAATATTGGTTGACTGGGTCCAGGATATCTGGATCTAAATGAAAACTTTTACTCCTTAGGAAGTGCTCTAGGCAAAATCAAGTTTATGTTTTCTGACCACTTCCTAAAACAGAAGAATATTTCAAAAACCTCATAAAAAAATAAGCACTAATCAACCCCCCTGTGAAGGCAGCTTACTGTGCAAACTATTATGGTTCCTTCTGAGATTTGTTACTTGTAAGAAAGGATTGACAGCATTTCTAAGCCCGCAAAAGCACATTTTTATCAACCTTAGAAAGATTCTGACTTGTTGGCCAGACACATCACACATCTTCCTCTTTCTACCAGCTTCTGGCTTCCCTCTGCCACCTTCTCTGTGCAGAGCAACAGTTTCTCAACACCTGTAGCCAAGAGAATAACTTGAGTATGTGCATGGCTCCTAAATCTCACTTAAATATACCTTTTTTGCTTTCCTTCTAAAACACAAGCATTTGGGTTATTTTCAGGAAAAAGTATGCTACACACAAAAAAAGGGTAACATGTCAGATTTTGCCATTGCTGAAATGGAGAAATTGTTGGTTTTTTAATCATATCATGCTTTGTTAACATTATTGTCATGTTGTAGAATGACTTATGTTTTCTATTTTAATGTTTCCTTTGAGAGTCACAAAATTAGAAATGAGAAAGGGGGCATAATTACAAACATACATAAAGTCCAAAGGAGACTCTCAGCCAAACTATGGGAGAGCCCATCCTGGGTCTGTCACTCACTGGCTGTGTGATCATGGAAAGGTTATTCAACTTCCCCTCCCATTTCCTCCTTCTGTGTGCCTCCGTTTCTTAGTCTGCAACATGAGAACAGTAGTACGTAGTACTCACTTTATATTTTTAGGAGGAGTAAAAGAGTTAAGTATTTTCAGTTTTTCTCTAAAAGTAAAGGTAGACTTTTCTAAAATGAAAATACATTGACCCAAAAGACCAAAAGTCTAAAAGGGTCAAATTTGTAGAAAATAGCAAGAGTGTTGTCAAAAATCTTAAGTCACTTACTATGAAAAAAAATTTCAGGTCTATACACCTGTACAGGTGAAGTCTCTCAATTTTTTAAGGAAAAGATCATTCAAATGCTCAACCATTCCAGGGAACAGATGTGAAAGGATTCCAAAATTTTTGACCAAGTTAACACAACACTGATATCAAAATCTAACAAAACACAAAAAAGCACTATGGATCAACCTCACTATTGGTTATTGAGAAGCAAAACTTTTTTTTTAAGCCTTTATTTTTTTTAAAAGACTTTATTTATTTTTAGAGGGGAGGGAAGAGAAGGAGAAACAGGAGAGAACTAGCAATGTGTGGTTGCCTCTCATGCTCCCCATACTGGGGACCTGGCCCGCAACCCAGGTATGTGCCCTCACTGGGAATTGAATTGGTGACCCTCCAGTTCTCAGCCCACGCTCAATCCACTGAGCTAACTACACCAGCCAGGGCATAGAAGCAAAACTTTTAAATGAAGACTAGCAAATAAAATTCAGCAATATACTTTTAATTTCATAATTACAGACATAGTTCAATTTGATGTTAGGAAACCTACTGAGATAACTTGTCACATAAATAACACAGAAGAGAAAAATCACAGGGTAATCACTAAAGATGTCAAAAGGGAATTTGATTAAATTTATCTAATAAATGAGAAAGGTTATTCCCCAATTTAAAATGAAACTGCAAACCAAAGCTCACATTATACTTAATAATAAAATACTAGGGACTCTATTTAAGTCAGATCCAAAACAGTGATGCCCAAGAGCATAAATACTGGTATAAATACTGGCAAGGAGAAGAAAAAATTTCAATAATGCAAAGAATGACTGTCTACAAGGAAAATCCAAAAGAATCACCTGCAAAATGATTAGAATAATTCCATCAAGTAGTCAAATTAGCCAAGTGACATATATACAAATAACGTATCTTTTCTATATTAAAACAATGGTCAGGTGATGAAACAGAACAACTCATTCACAAAAGCAGTAATAAATTAATACATCCAGGAATAACCTTAATAAAGTGTATTGCCTATATGAAAACTATACTGTGCTTCTGAGCAACTTAAGACTCCATGGAAAGACAACTTGTATGCATACGATAAGACAGTTTAGGAAGCCACAAAAATTGCTAAACTAATCAAATTCTTCCATAAGTGATTTATAAAGTTCAATACAAGCCAAATCAAATCCCATGAATTTGTCTGTTTTTAAGGACTTGAAAACAGTCCTAAAGTTTATCTGAAACAGAAGTTCTCAGCCATGGCTGCCAAGAAAATAATGAGGAACTACAAACTATATTAATGTTCATGCCATATCCCAAAGTTTCTGACTTAATTCGTCTGTAGTAGATTCAGGCATCACATTTTGAGGTGCAGACAGGGTTGAGAACCTTACATCTAGAAGAGAATATTAGAGGAATGGCGAAGACAATACTGAATTCTTAAAAAAGAATAAGGGGCAACTAGCCCCATTATATATTAAACTCATCATACAGATAGGATAGTAAGTTTCTAGCACAGAATAAGCAAAAATCAATGAAACAAAAGAGTCCAGAATCAGACCCAAATCTTACATACGTGAAAACTAAAGAAAATGTACCAAAAATAGTGTGTCGTATTAGTGGGGGAAAAGCTGGATTAGCAATACCTAAATAAATGGTATGGATGGATTATAACTTGGAAAAAAATTATACAGCTAGATCTCTATAACTCACTCAAGTCAGAATTCAGAGGTAAAGATCCAAGGTATAAGGAGGGAAATACACAAGAATATTTCACAATTCTGGCCATGGCCAGTTTGGCTCAGTTAGTTGGAACATCGTCCTATAAACTGAAAGGTTGTGGGTTCAGTCCCTGGTCAGGGCATATACAAGAGGCAACCACTTGATGTTTCTCTCCCTCTTTTTCTCCCTCCCTTCCCCTCTCTCTTTGAAATCAATAAGCACGTCCTCGGGTAAGGACTTTTTTTTTTTTTAAGGATAAATTTATTCCCATAACAACTGAAAACATCTATTTGGCAAAAACTTATCTGTCACAAGAACAATCCCATTGTACAGCTGTGTGGCCGCATTCCTGGTAAAACAGACTTTAGTAAATTAAAACAGGAAGGAAAAATTTGCATTTATTAAAAGATTTAAACCTTTACTATACAAATAATAAAGAATATAAACCAACAAAAAATGGGGAATCAATGCTTCAGAAAAACAAAGAATATGATCAATAGCAAAATACAAATGCCCATGACCTTATGAAGAGACATTTGCTTAAGAGACAATTTGCCAAAGAGAAAGACAAATCAGTAAAGGTTATCAATGTTGGTGAAAACTGGGGACCAGGGACTCATTTGTTGTTGGTGAAGGCATAATTTGCACAATGTTTTTGGAGAGTGTTTAGCAGTATCTATGTTTGTTAAAAATGTCAGTATCTTTTAATCCAGAAATTTTATTCCCAAGAATTTTGCCAGCAGAGAGAGTCACTCAGATGTACAAAGATGTAAATACAGATCAAAATTGTTGAAACAGCAAAACATTGGACACGGTGTTTCCAGCCAATGGGGCACTAGTCCTATAAATTACGATATACCCAAATCAGAAACTAATACTGCATCTATCTAGCAAGAAGAACTGAGAGCTCTATTTACCATGGAATAATTTCTACTATTCATTGTTAAATGGTGGGAAGGAGATGGATATACACACACACACAGATTGATTACAATCCACGTAATATCTATCTATATCCAATCTATGTACATCCTTACACACACATAGAAAGGATATACTTGTTGTAGCATTGTTTGTATTAATGAAAAATCAGAACAGTCCAAATATTCATCATAGAGGAACAGATAAATTAAGGTGCATCATATAACGAAACACTTTGCTACTAGTAAAAGAAAAATCTGTATGTACTGACATGATGTTATATGTATATATATTATATGTATGCTGTTAGGTAAAACAGCAAGGTGCTTATGTAGTTTGGTTCCATTTGGCATTTTAAAAGGGTGTTAATAAATATATCTGCATAACAGTTATCTGTAAGGTGTGATGGGCTGCTCTTTTTATTAATGAATTATTTTATAGAAGATATGCATTTCCTGTGTAATAATTGTTTAAAACAAAAATACCTTTTAAAAAAGTTTATTTTCCCCTATGTGCATTTTAAAATCTTACTTGGCTCTGCTATCATCATGTTATAGGGAAAAATGGCTTAAAATGAACTTGTCTCTTGCTCCTACTATTTGCCTACCAGTATTAATTCTTTTGTTCCACCCAAAGGGCATGACAATCTTTCAAATATGCCAGCCCAATCCCGGCTGGAATGGCTCAGTTGGTCAGTCATCCCACAAACCAAAAGGCTGCTGGTTCAAGTCCCAGTCAGGGCATATGCCTGAGTTGTGGATTCAGTGCTCGACTGGGGTGCGTACAGAGGGCAACCGATCAATGTTTCTCTCTTGCACTGATGTTTTTCTCCCTCCCTTCCCTTCTCCCTAAAACCAAAATAATTTATTTAAAAAAAAAAAAAAAAGGCAGTCCCCACCCTCCCTTCACCATCAGCCTCTTTGGGATACCTATAAGCAATAGAGATGACTACCCTCACAACATGAACATAGCTTACTTCCTACATAGAGAACATGTAAAAAGTGTTTCAAAGAAAGGTCATTCTGTACAAAGGAAGGAACCCCAGGACAGAATGAAAAACCTGGGTGGACAGAGAAACGTGAAGTGACAAAGATGAAATCAGCAAAGCCCAGACTGTAGAAAACTCCCAGAATAAAAACAAACAACAAGCAAAACTACTAGATCCTTCAACAAATAAATTATAAGAACTTTAGAGATTAATAGATTCTTAAGAGCCTTATCAATTGACTGAAATATGTATTATTCAGATTTTTAAAAATAATCTGAAAAAATTATGACAGAGGAGACCACCGGAAAGGAAATTTGAATATTTAGTGGACATTTGACAATGTGAAAAAATTGCTGATACATTTACATGTGAGAATGGCACTTAATGTTTGGGTATGCCAAGTCTAACTTTTAGGAATACATATTATCAATGGCTTTCCAAGTATGGTCAAGGGCCCTAAATAATTTTCATGAAATATTAAGACATTCTTTCCTTTCTCACCTTCTTTCTCTTACAAGAACACACAGAGTTGTTTTCCAGAGGCTCTAGAACATGTGATGTCACTGTGCTTAATGGCTAATGGAATGTGTACCTGTGTTTTAAGTTTCTGTTTTAGTATCTATTGTGGCAAATACTAACTAATATAACCTACATTTTAAAGAAATCTCCTCAGGGTCCTCAATAATTACTAAGATTATCCAGGAGTCCTAAAACCAAAAAGATTGAGAAGTCTTGTACCATGCTATTATGTCTATTTTTGTATATAATTTAAATTCTACAAAATAAAAAGTTTTTTGTAACTGGGTAGTATGGAGTAGAATGATGAGTAAATTAAGAAGGAAATAGCAGGAAACATCAATCTATTCAAGAATACTAAATCCATCAGAAATCCCTTCTCAACTCAACTCTAAAGAGCATGTGCACACACAGATTCCTCTTCAAATGTCAGTGACAACTGAAATTTAAGTTCACATTACCTTTTGCTAATGTTTCAAAAGAGATAAATACAATTTTGATATTGGGAATTACTTCACTATTGTTTCTTAAGTTTAAAAAAATAACCTGCTCCTTAGCGAAGACACTCACAGGTCTTCCTTTCTGCTACCTAATGCTCGCAATCAACCTTGTGGGGAAATTGTGTTCTATTCTTATTTCTCCCTCTTCCTTATATGGGACTAATCAAATCCAAAGAACAGCCCAAACCATATTTCTGTTCTGGAATTTGCTGTACCAAATACTGCTTGAAATAAGTGCCCTGGTAGCTGTAATTTAGAAGTCTTTGTCTCAGAGCTTCTGCCAGCACTTGTTCCTTCAGTGGGAATCAGCCTGCACTCTTCTCTCCTTGTCCCCTTTTCTAATGGTCTCATGTCTACCTGGGATTTGCCTTCCCTGTTCTCCAAGTTTGGTTCCTACTCTCCACACCAGTTACAAAGCTGGTGGCTACAAACCCCAGCATAGGCCTTTCCCTACTGCAGAACTCTCAACCTTGCCCTTAAAGCCTAAAGTGCTGAGCCCACCCCCCAGTTTCTGAGTCTGTAGCTCTACGTTTCTAACTAGCTCCTGGGTGATGATGATAGGGACCCCACTTTGAGAACCAATGCTCTGAGTTTCCTCTGGGATGCAAGGGCCCGCACTGCCTCTTGGCTCTGGCACCTCCTCACTGTTAACTGTGGCAGGTAGCTAACCTCCATAGAACACAACTGTTTCATTGGTAGAAGTGTATGTAGAGTAAGAACTTGGCCAGCTGGGTAAAGTAGCCTTTACCAGATTCACTGATAGAAGCTGATTCACAGAAGTTGCCTCTTTCAACCATCTGGTTCTATTTCCACACATTTTCCTCAGGGGTTGAAAACTTGCAATCAGATCAAACACAATCTTTATGTTTTTAACTGCCTGATGTGCATGTTATTCTACTTTTGGTTTAAGAACCCCCATTTTAAAAATATGGGGTGAAAATTTTTATCCTAGAAAGAGGAGGTCCAGATACCAAATCTGTTCTTCCAAGTGGGATGGGCAAGAGGAAAGCCCGAAGAGAAGAAAGGTGATATGTCACCCCATTTTACTATGTTACTTGAAGAGAGAAGCACCCCATTAGTAGGAAGCATTCAAAGCACTGATACTCATTTACCTTGGTCATGCCTCCTGCCTGCGCCGTGTTCAGTCCTGTGTGACTGGGAATTTGCGGTGAAACCTGCGTTAACGTCTCAGCCAGCACACTGCTTGTAGCCCCCTGCAAAGCTGGAGTGGGGTATGGTATTCCAGCTCCCCTTCCTCTGCCAGCAGTCCCCAGAGATCCATTCATGACTTGCGCCTGCCCCTGCTGGGGCTGATTCAATAAACCATGGCCAGAGTTACTATTGAGGAGGCTGGGGTGGGTCTGATTGAAGTTAGCATTCATGCAGATCCCAGGTCCTGTCTGTGACGTGGCAGGGCTGCTGGTTACCAGCCCCACTTGCTTTTGTGCTTGCGGATTCAGTGGTTGGGAAGCAGGGGGAGTGGGCCCAGAGGTGCTTGCTGCCTGCTTTGGTAGGCTGGGGGCTGAAGAATCTCCTTGGTTCAGAGGGCTCTTGCCCATGGCACCCAGACTGGCCATGTTCGCATTGTTCGGCTGCCCTTGAGCCTGGCTGCTGAGGCCTTGCTGCACAGGGCTGCTGGCGCTCACATTTCCTATTCCTGGGTTGATACTAGAGCCACTGCCTCCTCGCAGAAGCTCCGACAGTTGTTTATGTTTGGAAGCAGCATCTGGAACAAGGTTCCCACTGTTTAAGAGGCTTAATTCTCCATTGGGGATCAGCTCATCAGGAAGATCATTTTCCAAGTCAAACAATGGTCCAAAATCTAGAAATTAAACAGAAATGGAAATGAGAAACTAAGTAACCATAATAACTCTCCAACTGTCATACGCTACTATGATCTTAACCTAAAGAGGCATATGAAACACAGAACACTACCATGTCTTAAGAGTAATGTCAAAATGATTTGAAAGTTCATTTGGGAAAATAAAACAAGGAAGAATATTTTTCAAATTCTGAAAAAGGAAAAGTTAAACAAATGAGAGGAGGGTCCAGCCCCATTAGATTTGATCATATATTTTCAAACAATAATTGAACTATGTGGTACGGGGAAAAACAAATATACAAATTAGAGGAAAACGCTGGTGAGTTAAAAAAAACAATGACACTGAATTAATAAGGTAAAAAGGCTTTTAAGAATGTATTGTGTAAAAAGCAATCGGGCATCAGATTAGATGAACGCCAATTTGGGGAAATTAAAGTAAAACCCAACTTAAATAATTACATATGTACAAGGTAAAAAAAAAAAAAAAAAAAAAAAAAAAAAAAAAAAAAAAAAAAAAAAAAAAAAAAAAAAAAAAAAAAAAAAAAAAAAAAAAAAAGCCGTAACAGAAAATGAGGTCTCTCAAAATGGTGAAGCTGTAGAAAATAAAGACATAAACTAAAAGTAGTTTAAAGAAATAAAATAGGAGCTTAAATAATATTTGTATCATATGAAAGGGGTTAATGTCAATTATACATAAATATGAGAAGCACCCTGACTCCTAATATAAATGCACAAAGGACAAAAGCAGCTAAGTATTACAAACGAAGATTAAACAGTAAACAAAACAGACCATCTTTCCTGGTAATCAAACATAAAAATTAAAGCAACTCCTTTTTCTTCTTCTTTCTGATTTAATCTTTATTTTTTCCGTTACCATTTAGTGCAAGGACAAGATACACAGAAATATGTCCATCACAGTATTATCTGTAACATCAAAACAGGGCGTAACAATACCAGAGGTAGTGTAGCCTGATGGTTTTAAACTCTAGACCCTAGACTGCCTTCACCTGAACCCCAGTTCTGTTGCTAGCTCCCCACTAAATTAGCTGTGTAACCTTGGGTAAATTATTTAGACTTTCAGTGCCTCAATTTTCCTATCTGGAAACTGGGGTGACAACAGCCACCACATCCCACAGGATTATTGTGAGGATTAAATGAATACATGTAAAGCACTTAAACAGTAAGTAGTAAGTGCTAATAGACTTTTTATTGTTACTATTGTTCAATAATAGATTTAATAAATTGATGTAAAATACAAAAATATATTATACACATATTAGAATAATTATGAAGACTGTAAAAATGTACAGAAATGTTTAGATGGTGTGTAAAAACTTACAAAGGGAAACTATGTGCAAAATGGCATCTAGAGTAAGATTAGAACCCTGCCTGGGTGGCTCAGTTGGTTGGAGCATCATCCCATAACCGAAGGGTTGCAGGTTTGATTCCCAGTAGGGCACATACCTACACTGCTGGTTTGGTCCCCAGTCCAGACATGTACGATCCCCAGTCTGGGCCCTTACAGAAGGCAACTAATCAATGTTTCTCTCTCCCTTCCTCTCTCTCTAAAAATCAATGAAAAAAATGTTCTCAGGTAAGTAAGATTAGAACTGAAGTATGTGCATATGGGTAGGCAGTGCGGGGAAACTAATATGCCAAAAATAAAGAGCTGTCCTGGTAAACTGGTGAAGGGGATGAGTGCATGTGGCTTTTTTTTTGTACCCTCACCAAAGACATGCTTCTTGAGTTTAGGGAGAGGGTAACGGAGGGAGAAAGAGGGTGAGAAACATTGATCAGTTGCCTCTCACACATGCCCTGACCAAGGACAGAACCTGCAACCCTGGTATGTGCCCTGACCGGGAATCAAACCCGCAAACTTTCAGTTTACAGGATGACAATCCAACCAACTGAGCCACACTAGCCAAGGCACTTTTTCTCTTTTTTTAAATTTAACACAGCCACTCCCCTTCCCACCACTCACTTTTAGAAAAGTTAACTTCCCCCCCACCCATGGTGACAGACCCTGATGGCTGCTTACAGAACAATTCCATTTGGCTGGCCATCTCAGAGGTTCCTCTCACGAAAGGCAACACCTTTCTGGTCACAGGAGGGAGAGCAACTGGAGGAGCCAAACACCACAATCATCTTCCCTTTGCAGGTGACACAATCCCAGCTAAGGGAATTGAAGGCAAATTGGCCAAGACAATTCTGGAAAAGGCTTTCCATGTCTTCCTAGTATTAAGGGATGCTCAGAAAGAGAATCCCCTTTCCTACATTTCATCAGAGAATTGTGGCAACCCTCTTCAACCAGGAGAGGAGACACCATTCACACACTAAGGATGGCTGCAGCAAAAAATGCAAACGCCTGGGTTCATGAAGCCATCTCTGAGCTGAATTAACCAACCCTGGAACCTGCCTATCTTTAGACTTCTTGTTAGGCGAGAAAGTACATTTCCTATCACATATGCCATTCTAGCTGGAGTTTCATGTTAGCATGCAGCTGAAGCATCTTGATTATCTCCATCATGTCTAAGGATGCAGTTTAAACTCTTTGGTATGGAGTACGAGGCCACCAGGATTTGGCTGCTGCTCTCTTCTCAGGCCTTTTTCCCCCCCAGTACCTCCTGATGCACCCTACCTTACAGCAATAACACAACGAGCTGTCTCATGCATCAGTAATCTTTCATCTAATACGGTCTTTCACTAGAAGACCCTTTCCCCAGACCTCACCAGGATTAGATGCAGAAACTATGAAGATATTTTTTTAGTTTGCCCCTGCAAAACTGACATGTCCCTCTTTTCCAGCTTCAAAGTTATCTGTACATACATGTCTAGTAAACCATCTCTAACACACACATATTTCCTATGAAACTGTTAAGGAATTAGACCTGGAAAGGTATATGTGTACAAACACACTTTGTACTGGTAGAACCTGTGAGAATAAGCTGCAGACAGTAGGATCCCCTTCCTCCCAAGTACTGCACTCTGCATCTCCTAAGAGTACCCCTTTGCATAAGCACAGTACATTTATCAACTTCAGGAAATTTAATATCAATGTAATACTTAATGTATTGGTTGCCCTAACTCAGATATGGTCAGTTGTCCTAATAATGTCCTTTATCACATTTATTTTCTGGATCCAAGACTCAATTCAGAATCCTAGCACGCTTAGTTACCATGTCTTTGTCTTCTGCTTTCATATAGAAAGGTTTCTGAGACTTTATCTTTCATAACTGCCATTTTTGAAGAGTACAGGCCAGTGGTTTTGTAGAATGTCCCTCAATTTGGTGTTGCTTCCTCAAGGTTACAGGACAACAGGAGTTGTCTTATGAAGAGACAACAGGAGTAGACTCCTGGATAACAGCAGACAGCCCTGAGAAAGAACCACTGACCAGCCTTGCTGCTGGTGATTACCCTGCTTCTGTGTCTGAACATGGTTTTGTGGATTTCAGTAGCTTATATGCTATTGTGTTGTCCTGAATCTGTGGTTTCACAAGTCTCCAAATACAGGGGAGACAGAGGCAACGCAGAGGAGACTGAGATGTTCTAAGAATATAGCTACCGCTACCATGAGCCTCCTCAACAAGCCCAAGAGTAAGACGACCCCAGAGGAGCTGTAGAAATGGGAGGGGGAGCAGTTAAACACAGCCCACTGTCCATGCTCAATAGTCGGTCAAAAACAATACCCAGGTGCTCATCAACTGTCACAACAAGAAGCTCCTGGGCCGTGTGAAGGCTTCTGACAGGCACTGCAACAAGGTGCTAGACAATGTGAAGGAGTTGTGGACTGAGGCCCCCAAGAGTGGCAAGGGCAAGAAGTCAACAAGAATCGCTATATCTCCAAGATGTTTCTGCATGGGGATTTGGTCATCATGGTCCTGCAGAACCCACTCATCACCGGCAAGTGGGGGCTTCCTCCCTGCTGGCAGGACTCACCCCCCTCATCCTGCAAAGACTTGACCTTTGATACAAGAACAATAAAATCCTGTTTTTTTCTTAAAAAGAAACCCAAAACTCCAGATACAAAAAGCACATGAAGTAAGTAAAAACAAACAAGCCTCCAGAATAACTAATAGTTTTGTTGCCTTCCAGGTTTTATCTGCATGCACACACATTTTTACTTAGTACTCTTAAAAAAAATAATCTGTGTGTGTCTTTAATGCAATGCTCCTTTACCTAAGAACATGAAAATGAAACTTCATCTAAACTAGAAAGTAGGAGCCATTGTAACAGAGATAGGGTTTTCTTCCTATTTGTAGGGGGAGGGATAAACAGCTGGCATCTGAAGCTCATCTAGACGGGCTCTCCAAGCACCCTGAAGCATTTCTCCTTAGACAGTATGTCCAGGCCAGGACAACAGCAGGCAAACCCACAAGAACCATTAGATAAATACAGCAGTGTCAGCATCAGGGGCCCTAGTCCAGTGTAGAAATTGTAAAAGGAACACTTGCAACTGGAACACATAAAGTCAAATCCTGGCTGAATCAACTCCCCCATATCCTTGGGCAACTGCTTAATCTCTGAGTCTTAACTCCCTCATCTGTAAAACAGGGCAACAGTATCCCAGGGTTACATGATAAAGATGGACAGAGCACTCTGTGCCACAGGTATGGGTTAGCTTATTCTATCTTGCATAAAAACTTCAAAATTTGTTACCTTTAAAAATTCACCCACCATCCTGTTAGTCTTAAATTTACCAGTTTTCTTTTGTGGTTTATTCTAGTTCTAATCCAAATGCACATACAACTTTTATGTCTTGGGCTCATGTTTTAGTTTTGATTTTTAATTGGTCTGCCACATTTTGTCTACCTTGACTACTCTTTCTCATCCTGTTTCAATCCAGACACATCTTACAACTGTTTGGGTGCAAGGAAGGTTGACTGATTCTACTTATGCCCTCACCTACCAGTCCAAGCACATATGAACATGTATACAACCAAATGTACAAGGTATGGCTTTTTAGAAAGATAAGACAGGTTGTGTAGGGTTTGTGCAAGGCACACCCATACCCCCATCACCACCCTTCGTTTCACCATTACATTATCACCACTTTCCCCTATTCTCTAGTTCAAAAAATTGAGACAGGAGAATGAAAAAGGAAAGCCAGGATGTTGCAACACAGCTATGCTTTCTACACACCAAAGTGTCCCAACAACCAGTTTGGGCAAGAGCTATCTGAATCATGGGAAATTCCTACAATTCAAGATTGAGCACTACCATTTCTGATCCTAGGTAAATTCCCTTCTCCCTGTCAAGTCACCAGGGGTCCAGGAGACCAGGAGACAGCAAACCTGAGACTGAACGAGATTCGTGGACACCTTGCTTTCTAAGCATTTGCCCTTAGCAGGAGACTGTCCAACTGCAGAGAGGAAACATATTCTATCACACTTCCACAGCTAGAGAGACAGGAATTCTCTCTCTGGGGGCTTCCCAGCTGTCAACCTCAGAGTTGGCCCCTTGCATTAAGCTGATCCGAGAGAAAAGCGGTTAGCTTCCTAATCTCCATAGCACTCATACAACACTGAGGCATCCACAACAATGGCTTAGGAAGGAGAAAGTCACATCTAAACTTGGCCCGCCTTGGGAAACAGAAGGTCTTCACCATACAAGATCATGTTGGACATTTCACTTCTAGGCTGCACACAGAAACTTCATTCCAGGTAATCATCACTTCTGAACACTGAAAGACAAATGGCATTCCACACATGTTCTAAATCCATTCTTATTCATCATCATCAGAAATCAGTTATTTCACCTTAATAAGGAATGAACTACTCTCAAGTACTCTGGGGGGAAAAAAAAGCCTTTTCATTTTACAGAATCAAACACAAGGTAAGTGGCTGAAACAATCTGTCCAGCCCATAACATCTGAAAATAGTTTTGTTTGAAAAAAAATTTCAAATGTGTCAGCTAAACAAATCATCCACAAAACACATCTTTCCTTCAGGTTTTCTAACATCTCCTCTGTTAGAATGCCTTATTTTTTTCTTTGAATTGCATTTGGAACCCCAAATTCTCTGCCCTGGTAGAACTGATTTTTCTGTCAGAGCATGTACAGATGAGTTTATCAGTTCTTCTATTAGCCAGAAGTATGAATTCTTCTATACTCTACAGACATAATGAGTGAGTCTTAAAATCATACTATCAATTTCCTATTATAACTCGTGAAGCTGTAAGCTCTATGTAAGCAGGTATCTTAACTACCTAGTGCCTAGCATAAAATGCCTGGTATATATTAGGCCCTCAACAAACAACCATGTGCTGAACAAGTGAATTACAGACTGCCAGAGTTAAAGGAGACACACTATCAATTTTAATAAGTTCTTGTCCAGCCAAAGATGTAAAGTGGTAATATTAACATTTATTACTACTTAAACCAGAAACAAAGAAAACAAATTTCAATAATGAATTATCTTGAAATGTTACATTGTTCTACTCATCTTTTTTTTTATACCTCTTTATTTTCTGTGAAACTAGTTAGGTCTATTTCATTCTCCAGCTACACCTCAGTATCAGTGACCCTCTAACCCATGGCTGATGCAAAGATTAAATGGCATAATGTAGAATGAGAAATGGTAGTGTGAGAAATAAACTATGTTAATTAAGAGTTTAAGGGGTTGGAACCAGCAGAAACGCAGGAGCTGTGCGCACCCACGGGGAACAGTATTCTACCACAGAAGATCACACCATAAACACAAGGAACCTGAACAGATCAAGTTAAGAAACAGAGGTTAACGAGAAGAGTCTCAGAAACAATGAGAAAACAAAGAAACAATCCGCAAATGAAGGGAAAGGAGGAAGCCCCAGAAGG